>JAZFAU010001341.1:0-12252 GCA_037178615.1 Dione vanillae
CTTTAGTATACATATATATCATATTACTTATATGTTTGCAATTTTCACATATTTTAATTATATTTTTTTATGATATTTTAATATATATATTATATATATATATATAAAATAAATATATATATATATATAATAATTTTAAAATATTTTTATAAAAGATATATATATATTTTATATTAAAATATTATATATCTATTTTATATTTTATATTTTATATATATTATTATATATTTTATTATATATTTTAAAATATATTATATAATTTTCATTACATTACAAGGCTTCAGGCTTTATCACGCACATGGCAGAGTAGGCAAGGGAACGCAGGGGCCGTGGGAAAAAAGTGTTAAACATCCGTTGCTTTTTTTTCCCCTTCCCCAAATTTCCCCCTTTTTCGGGGGCATTGCGTTTTTGTGTGGGGGAATCAACGCCGCGGGTTTTGGGCCTTTTGTTGCCCAAAAGGGAAAAAAAGGAAAAAGAAAAATCCCTCTTTGAGTGGGAAAACGAAACCCAAAAACTGTCCCAAAAAAATATATATTTTATATTTTATATAATATATATATATATATATTTTATATATATTTTATATATAAAATTTTTATATATATAAAATATAAAATTTTTATTTTTATATTTTCCCTTTTTAAAAAGCAATGAAACTGTATGCTTTTTAAAATGATCTTAACACCCTCAAAGGGTGCCCAAAAAACTTAATTAAGGGATTCCCTTTTTTTCTATTTGGGCAAAGGAAACCCCAAAAAAGGGGTTTCTTTTAAAAACAAAGGGAAAATAAACAACACTCACATAATTAAAGCATACTCACCGGGTTTAAAAGGGTTTTTTTTTTATATAAATTTAAAAAAAAAAAAAAAGGTCATCTAAAGGGTAAATGGTTTTGCAAGGGGTTTTGTGGGACGCTTGACCCCCACTTTGGTAGAGAGCGGCGGAACTTTAAAGCCGGGGGACGAAACCCCCTTTTATACATATTTCATTAAAAACTAGTCCCCCACAAAAAGGGATGGCCTGCATAAAACATGTTTAAAAGGGGTTTTAAAATTGTCCCTTTTTTTTTTTATCTTTACGCTTTTAGGGGAGGGGAAGGGAACCGCCGGAACCGAAGGAACCCAGTGTTAAGACCCTCCGTTTTTTTGCTTTCCGCCTTTTTTTGGCATTGCGTGTTGAGTGACGGAACTCATCCTCATCCATTTCCCCCCCTAAAGGGAATTTAACCCAAAAAACCGTCACGGTTTTTCTTCTAATGAAAATTAAAATTCAAAAATGAAAAAAATAAAAATTTTTTCGTTTTAAGTCTTAACCTCGGGTTTATCGAAAGAAAAACGTTTTTAAAATAAATATTAAATCGTCCAGTTATTTTTTAACCATTGTTCTTTTTTTTTTAATGTATTTTGATGTTATCCCGAGTTTTTCCGGGGCTTTTTTACAAATGATTGCTGGTTTTAAAAAGGGAGCATTTCCCCAGTATAGGTTTTTAACCCCTGCCCATTTACCATTTATTTTGTAATATGTACCGTTTGGGTCTTGTATTTTTCGGGAGAGCTTAAAAGCTGCGACGCAAAATCCCTGAAATCCTAGTAAGACCCAAAAATTTTCAAAGGGTAAAAAACAAATTTCTTAAAAATTTTAAACCTTTACAGTTTTTAATGAGAAATCCCCCAAATTTTATGGGGTATATGTTTCTTTGGCACTCCCTCAGATGGGATTTATAAAATAAATATTAAAATATTTATTTTATAATTTTTATAAAAAATAGGGTTTATTTTTATATATTTATATGGGGTTTTTTAATAATATATATATATATATATATATATATATATATATATATATATATATATATATATATATATATATATATATATATATATATATATATATATATATATATATATATATATATATATATATATATATATATATATATATATATATATATATATATATATATATATATATATATATATATATATATATATATATATATATATATATATATATATATATATATATATATATATATATATATATATATATGAAACAACAGCGATGTACGCAGATAATATTTAGGTCAATGCCTATATACAAGGAAGCTGTATATTTGCAAGACCTCGATTGAATAATATACTTCATGATTTGTTCTTTGACCTGGTTGACATATTTTTATAGTTAGGTGCGGTATTGTTGTTTTTAGGGATCCTTACTCCAAAAAACAAACTGAAAAAGCCTTTTCATGTCAATTATATATGAGACATTTAAAATACAAAAATATTTTCGTTGACCTGTACTTATTAAATTTATTACCGCATTCAATTCTTATGGCCAATTTCACCGGTCATGGATAAATTTAACACTGTCTAGTAGATAAAGGCCAATATATTGAACAGATCTTTATCTGCTGGATAGTCACATCTGAGACTTGTGCTTTTTGCATATCTCGCAGACAAGGCACATTTCCTATATGGGACTTAATCAGCAAGTGGTGAAACCGGCCCTTAGTTATGAAAACCGGAAAGCAGGGGCTTTTATTACACAAAGTTCCTTCTACCAAGGGTTCCCGCAACCTCCCCTTCTATATATGGGATGCACATAACATTCAAAATGTTAAACTGTAACCGAATTCTGAGATGTTATGTTTATAGTTACGTCACTCAACTGATAATATCTCGAACTGAATGAATGAAATAATTGAATGAAGAGAAAGTGAGTGGTAATAGAGATAAGGGGTCACCTCGTTTAACCTCCGAGGACACACTGTTGAAGATATTTATTTATTTATTTATTTATTTATTTATTTATTTTCCACTTAGAATCAATAAGATGATCACTTGTGTACGTCAGATAGAGCGAACGGAGGAGTGTCAAAGGAGCCCAATTTGATAGTAAATATCGAATTGAGCCCCTCTGATACCTACACACTCCATGACTTAAAACTAAGGTTACGAGGGTTCCAAGCGCGGCCTGGTGAGAAGAGCCCACAACAAACTCAGCCAGGTTTCCCTAAACCTATTGTGATCACTTCACAAACGTCACTCGAACTTATGAGCAATTCATTAATTCCATGCCGTTTTATCATCAATGTAATCCTTTACACTATAATAGGATTTAGTAATTAATTGCCGTTTAACATAGATTTTAAATTTATTTAACGAGAGATCAAATACTTCTTTCGGCAGTTTATTGTAGAAACGGACACAATTACATGGGAAGGAGTTGCCTATTTTATGGAGCCTAGTGGTGGGCATAACAAGTTTATACTTATTCCTCGTATTAACATTGTGAACATCACAATTTAATCTAAATTTATCAATATTTTTATGAATATATATTAAATTCTCGAATATATATTGACTGTGAAGGGTCATGATTTTAATTTTTTTAAATTTATCCCTAAGGGAATCTCTGGGCCTCATGTTATAGATTGCTCGAACAGCCCGTTTCTGAAGAACAAATATAGTATCAATATCAGCAGCATTACCCCATAATAGTATACCATATGACATAATGCTGTGGAAGTAACTAAAATAAACTAGTCTAGCGGTATTGACGTCGGTTAAGTAGCGGATCTTTTTGATCGCATACGCGGCTGAGCTAAGTCTGTTCGACAAATCGTTCACATGAGGGCCCCACTGAAGTTTTGAATCTAAAGTAATGCCCAGAAAAACTGTAGTATTTACTAAATCTAGTTCCCCATCGCCAATTTTTACAATAGTTTTGGCACATTTAACATTCGGGAGTGTGAATTTAATACACTTCGTTTTCTTCTCATTTAACAGTAAATTATTGACATTAAACCATTGGACAATATTTGAGAGAGTATTGTTCACATTGTCAATTTCATCATGTCCTCTATTAATTTTAAAAATCAAAGATGTATCATCTGCAAATAATACTATCCCATGTTTGTCCTTTACAAGGTAAGGTAGGTCATTAATATAGATAAGGAACAGAAAAGGGCCTAATATCGAGCCCTGTGGCACCCCCATTTTGACAAATGACCCGGGAGAACGCTTTCCATTAATGTCTACTTTCTGGATTCTATCATTTAGGTAAGAACTGACAAAGTCCAGAGCTTTATTTCTTATTCAGTAGTGGTGTAATTTCTGAATTAATGTTTCATGCTGTACACAATCAAATGCCTTGGACAAATCACAGAACACTCCTAGAGCGTCACGTGACTCCTCCCAGGCTTCAAAAATATTAAGTATTAAGTCAACACCAGCATCGGTTGTTGAGCGACCCCGAGTGAATCCAAACTGTTTTGTATGTAGCAATTGATTCTTATAAAAATGATTAATTAATTGAGACAAAACTAGTTTTTCAAAAATCTTGCTAAATGTAGGTAGTACTGAAATAGGTCTAAAATTAGTGGGATCTGTCGTACTACCCGATTTAAATAGTGGAGTGATTTTACTATATTTCATTAAATCAGGAAATACACCACAGTCAACGCAAGTATTAAATATCAACGCCAAATCAGGTGCAACAATGTCAATTAACGATTTAATTATGCTAACAGATATGCCCCACAAGTCATTTGTCTTTTTAACTTTAATCAATTTAAAGATTTTAACAATATCTTGGGCATGTACTTTTCTAAATTTGAACTCAACATTACATTCGGTTACATTACCTTTTAGTAGTGACATGGCGGCGACCGATGAGGAATTTAGAGACTTGGTTGTGGAAACTGGAATATCAGTAAAGAAATTTTCGAATGCAGTGGCAATTTCCGCGTCAGAAGTAATTAAAGTACTGTTTATAAGTAATTTAAAGTCATTACTTCGCGTTTTGACACTTCCAGTCTCCTCATTAATTATCTTCCAGGTAGCCTTGATCTTATTGCTACTATTTTGAATTTTAGTCTTAATGTGACGCGATTTAGCCAACTTACATTCAGATTTAAATGTTTTGGAAAACAATTTAACCCTGTCCCTAAACTCATCACTGGTATTGTAACGCCTTTCCGCATATAGCTCATACAATTTTTCCCTATCCTTGTGTAACTCCGCCGTTGCCCAGTCACTAAAAACTAATGTATCAGTAACTGACATTGTTTTGGAGGTAAATACAGAATTGAAAAGTTTTGTAAATGTATGAAAGAAATTATTATATAATTCATTGGGTGAAAAATTATTTATATGTGTTGGTAAATAACTAATTAAGTCATTCTTTAAGGTATTCACCCGCTCCACAGTTACTGGTACAAAAGTTATATTCTTTTTGTACATCTTTCTCCTAACATTTTCAAACTTAATTAACTGGCCACAATGATCGGAATCTAACTTGCTGAATACTAATTTACTGATTGGTGTTAAATTTGTAAATATATTATCAATACAAGTGGCGCTGGTAGATGTAATTCTAGTAGGCTCCATAAACATATTCAAAAGATTATGGGAATTAAATAAGTTTAATAATTTGTTACTAAGTGAATTATTACAATCTAATAAATTAATATTAAAATCTCCACAAACAATAAGTTTCTTTCTTGACTTTGTTAGTTTTATTAAAACTTCATCCATAATCTTTTCAAATTCATTAAAACATGATAAGGGGGGTCTGTACACACAAACTACAATGAATTGCTCTAAATCAATACATGATAATTCAATTGTTCGTTCAACAGATAGGCTCACAATGTTTTTAAGTTCTTTAAATTTTAAATTTCTATTAAGTAATATCAAAGAGCCACCGTGAACAGAATTTAATCTGGTGAACGAACTACCAACTTGGTGACACTTGAAGTTAAATATTAATTCATGTTGTTTTAACCAATGTTCAGTTAAACAAATAATATCAATATTATCACTATTCAAAAATAAATCTAATTCTAATTCTTTACTTTTTAAACTTTGTATATTTTGATGCACCAAGTTGATAATGTTTACATTGTTGGTTTTAGTAATGTTTACAATATTTTTTGTATAATTATTATATTTAATTGACAATTCTAATAATTGGCTAGAGACTGGAACCTCTGTTGTCCTGTGACTTAGTTTAAATTATTACTTGGAATAAATTCCAATGTCTTAATAGTGCTGTGTCCAGAAGAGACACATTGTTTAGCGGAATTTTTAGCTAAAATTGAAAAATAATATGATAGTGAAATTGCTATCTGTCTCTTAATAAATTTAGGTAGTGTATAACTACCATGTCTTAAAATATAATAATTACTAACATAATTATTTGTGTCTATAACATTGAATATTGAATTATAAGCACACATATTATAAAGTGCTACATTTAACTTATACCTAAGGTTATTTTCCCACTGTGGCACACTATTTGAATAGGGAAATGTAAAAATTATTATCTTATTTATATTTAATTTACTCAATGATTCATAAAAGGTTATTAAATTTGAATTAGTAACATTCTTTCTATTACCAATAAAAATAATTAAATTTGTGTCTTTATTGTAATGTTTACTATCAGTCTGAACTAGGTTTTGTATATTTAATAGGTTACAGTTTGGTAAACAATTATTGATAACCATCTGTCCTTGCAAATGTGAGTTTAATATCTGGCCCATGTTTCTTCCGATTTCATCACTGTACATAAATGTATTTATGCATTTATTTATATTTAAAAGAAGAGAACTGCATTGTTTTCTATTAACTGTAGCAATGGAGGGATGAGAATTGACATCTGATTTCCTCAATGGCGATGATAATGGTGTACCAGCAGGGAGTGGACGACTACTTTCTTTACACTCACATGAACACATGTTTGTAATGGAGTCAATACCCTCCAAATTGTGTTGAGATGACTTATTGAGTTTATCCATACCCTGCCGACACTCATCAAACATTTTCTGAGTACTTTCATACTTGGAAGTTAAACACTTTAACGTTGAATGTAACTGAGCTAAATTTAACTCTAACAATTTTATGTCATTCTCATATCTCTTATTACTACATTCTAATTGTAAGTTACATGATTTTACTTGTTGAAACAAATATTTATTTCTTTTTAAAGTTTTAGACAATAATTTATCTTTATTAATTAATTTCTGAGTTTTTCTAATATATTTATTGATTTTAATATACTTTTTTAGTTTGTTACTACCACAATTAATCATTCTTTGAGGTGGGATAGTGTCATTAGTTGTGACACAGGATGGGTTATCTATTGCAGTAGTAACCAACCGAGGAACGTTATCAACTAATTCCTCGAATAAACTATGAGTATGCAGTGTTGTTGTGTTGTGTGCAGCCTCCTCTAGCTCGGAGATACGTAGGTGGGCATCCCTCAGCTCTCCCTCCAGGGTGGTAGTCCGTCTCAATGTCTGCTCATACTCAACACTGCACTCATCAAACCTATTCACTAACATTTGAAGCCTATCACGTTCCTCCTCTATATCACTATATTTAATATGTAATAATGTCAAGTCTGATTTTAATTTGTCATTATTTTTCAGTACATCTAATAGTTCTCTTTCATTTTCATCCCTTTCATTGTTCAACTGCGCACACAAATCCTTGCTTGCCTTCAATTCCTGCAAAGCCACTTGGAGTTTAGACTCCTCCTGGCGTGTTAAGGCTCTACGGGTCATCATGTTTATATGTAACAAGGATGTGTGTACCAAATTAAACTAAAAGTAATATCTCGATGTAACCGCAATTTCAAAATTGAAACCTGTCAACTCGGAATTGCGAACACGTATCTACCAATCTAAACAGTGTTAAATGGAAGTATTAAATGTAAATACAACTAATAACACACCTATCTAGAGAATGAGAGAGAACTAATAGAAAAAAACAATCGAAATACAAGTATAACTGTCACAAACTTTTACCTTTGAATATGGTTTTTATACACAATTTTTACACTTAACTTATAAATAAAACACAATTAACACAATTTAAATAAGCGATTAAATCGGAATATGGGCTTAAAAACACTTAAATAACTTAAAAATTAAAATAAAATTATAAGCAAGTACAAATTTAAACGTTAGCTCGAGTGTTGCCACAGCGAAAAAAAAAAAAAAAAAAAAAAAAAAAAAAAAAAAAAAAAAAACTTATACTTGAAGAGGTCACGTAAAACGATTGAGGACCTTTCGGAGAGCGTGTATGAAGAGGCTAATGACAGTGGACGAGGCGAAAGAGGTATACAGAGACCGCAGCGTTTGACGCTCCGTTAGGAATAAAGCATGAAGCTATGTATATATACATATATGCTTTCAATATCAACTTCTATTGCAAAACAATTTATATTAGAACCGTGCTCTTGACATTTTAAATATTGCTTGTGTGTAATTTAAACGTGAACTTGTGGTAGTTTTAAATTTGGAGGTCAGTGTGAGTGTTGGGCAATGATGATGCTGCAGAGGATTTCGTAATTAGAGATATATAGATATAGATACTTGCTATTTATATATGTTTGCTTAAAGAAGAGTGCGCAGAGTGTTGAGACACTATGTTCCTTATTGCTGTCTTTAGAAGAGATTTTATTGAAGGGACGTTCAAGGTCAAGGAAATTGTTTTTTGAACTTCAGTTTGTAACTACCCTCATTTCACCAGACTTTTGTGATCGTTAATAGTTCTGTAGATAAGTTCACTTAAATGGAATAATCATTATATATTATCTGTGGAAGCGTTTCAATTGCGCACACTTAGAGAGGCGAGTTTTTGATCTACATTTTTACTTTTTCTACCGTTTTAATGATCTCGAAACGGCGAGTCCATACCAACAAATTGTTAAACTAATAACCCACTAGTGTGACTAAATTGTCTCTGCTATTACTCACATTGAAAACTGTAAAAAGCTTTTTTCATATATGTATTTTTTGTAATGAGGCAGTAACAACGTCGGATAACCCACTAGTGTGACTAAATTGTCTCTGCTATTACTCACATTGAAAACTGTAAAAAGCTTTTTTCATATATGTATTTTTTGTAATGAGGCAGTAACAACGTCGGACTGTAATCAAGATAAAATAGCTAAACGAAAAAAAAAACCTTTTAACGCAGCGGGATTTGAACCTTTGTCTCTTGCAAACCGTGCAAGCTCTCTGAGTACTGAACCTACGATTCTTTTTTATCATTAGTGTGGATTAACACTTTAAAAATCATAAAAATATATAATCAAGACAGTTTTGATTATATATTTAGAGGCATGACCTTAGTCTAGTAACGAGATACTGTCACTAATTTTTTTTCTCTGCCTACCCTGCTCAGAATAAAGCGTGAAGCTAAAAAAAGACAAAATTATTGCCTATCACGCTATATGCGTGATTCAGCGTGAAACTAAAAAAATGATGGTAATTTATCCCTCTACGAACTCCGCAGAATGTGTGAACTTGATCACGTTTGCGTTGACTTTAGAGGTCAGTGTAAAAGTGAAGCAATGATTATTCTAAAGATTACGACATTAATTTTTTGGAGTGTTGAGACAATATATATGGTAAATGGAGTATTGGTTTTTTTAACTTATATTAAAAATATTGGTACCGCACCTTTTGCCCGTATCAGCTATACAGTTATGTCATTTTATCACGTTAAACATATATACATACATATATATAAATACATATATACATACACATAATATACATCTTATCGAATAACTCTGAAAATAACTGCAGGGGAGGGAGAAATCGTGTAGGTTTAGGAGGTCTTCACTCTCCGAGCTCCTTTCTCTCCTGATACAAAATTCAAAGTATATATATATATATATATATATATATATATATATATATATATATATATATATATATATATATATATATATATATATATATATATATATATATATATATATATATATATATATATATATATATATATATATATATATATATATATATATATATATATATATATATATATATATATATATATATATATATATATATATATATATATATATATATATATATATATATATATATATATATATATATATATTTATATATATATATATATATATATATATATATATATATATATATATATATATATATATATTTATATATAATGTAAGATTCTTTGCTATTCGAGATTTAAAGCTCTATTTTGTACATATTTTTATGATTTTTAAAATGTTAATCGGAATTCGAACCCGCACCTGAGAGCGGTCCAAGGAAAATAGCTTTGTTTTATTTTTTTTTTATCAAACATGTATTTTAAATGGCGTAAGCTGATTTCAAATTTACAACATTCTCTTGTATATACCCAGTTTTTATTGCCATAATATTTATACATAGGTGTATCATAATTCGATCGTTTCTACTACAAAGAATGTCTTTGAACTTTTTATGAAATATGGCCCCTAAAAGCCAGTTTCACTACTTACTGTTAGAGTTACAGATAAACATAATGTTAGCATTTATCTGGTAGATAGCAATAATTACACCTTTAATTAACAGCAATGAAGAGATTGCTATCAGAAACTTTAACTAGCCTTAGGGTCAGGAGTTATTTAGTATGGAAATTGTTTTTTTTTTATAATAATTAAAATAATTAAAAAATTAACAAGTGGGGTAATTGTATAAGTTAAATACAATGTTAGGTACCTAAGTACCCAAGGTAGTTCCAACCACAGGTAGAGTAGGGTGGGTAGATGTAAACTGTTAATGTGGTTATTTAGGGTTCCGTACAAAAATAAAAAACGGAACCCTTATAGAATCACTCATGTTCCTGTCCGTCCGTCTGTCACAGCCAATTTTCTCTGAATCTACTAGACCGAATCAGGTGAAATTTGGCAGGATGGTGTAATGCCCTGACCCGGACACAGATGTGTAACGTAAAAAATTTTTTTTTGAAATAAGGGTAATTTTCGGGGGATAAATTAGATAATTAAAAAAAAATTTGCGAACCTTACTGAGTCATATATCAAATGAAAGGGCTTGTTATCAGGATCTCGAATATATATTTTTTTAATTTTTTAAAATAAATAGTTTCAATGATATTCATGAAAAAAGCCGAAAATTGACAATAGACAATATAATTGACAATATAAACGCCACACTTTATCGACTAATAAAATGTTTTAATAAACTCTCAATGAATTCAAACCCGCGACAACATTAAGAAGCTGCACTGCGCCACGATGTACTAAAGATGTATATGTACGTGATATTAAACACATTTCTCATTTCTTGAGGCGTATAAAAACTTGTTCTACACTTAATAAGGTGAGGTGAAAGTTGTAATTCCGGGATGAAACTGGCAGCATCCATCTATTGAAGGTCATCTCGAGATACTGTGTGAGAAATGCGGCCTAATATACTATTTTTTCATATATATTAATTGTATAATGAGAGGACCGTCCTAGCACAGCAGCGTCAGCGTTTAAACGTGATGGTTTGCGGGTTCATTTCCCATGAGGAGAAGATTGATGGATGGATGGGTATTTTTTTATGTCTTCACGCTTTGGCAGGGTAGGCAGAGAGAACTGCAAAAACCATAGGAACCAAGTGTTGATTATTTCATCACCATTTTCTTCGCCATGATAACTAGGTTAGTGCTGCGTTGAGTTCTGTCACTCAACACCCAATGGCTTGGAAGGCGGAAAGTATTGGGTATAGTGTCTTAATAGTAGATTCCTACGGTTTTCTCTGCTTATACTGCTGTGTACGAGATAAAGTTCTTTTTTTAGCTTCACCCTTTATCCCGCACATGGCAGGGTAGGCAGAGGTAACTGCAGGAACTATATGAACCTAGTGTTAAGACACTCCGTTGCTTTTGTCCCTGCTTTCACCGCTTCCCGCTTTCCGCCTTTTTCGTGACATAAAGTTTGAAGCTAAAAAATAGTACTAATGATAATAAAAGATGGCTTATTCTTTGTTTTTTATAAAAAAAATGCGGTTCCTCACCTCTCAATCTAGTTGTAACTGACAAACGACGCACAATCGGAACTATTGCGCGTATAAACTTATAATATCTTAAATTACTACAATTAGTTTGTGTCATATAATATGGTTTATTTCTTATAACTTTAATTTTTATTAGTTCAGTGTCACTTTTAAGAATTTGAAATTTTCTTAAAGCATTTAACAGCAAAGAACTTGGTTAATTATACAATTGATTTTACAGCAAAATAACAAGTTATGGAATATTTATAACTTAAAAAGAAGAGAAGAAACAACTCTAAATTTAACTCCTAAATCAAAAGTTGTAGTTTCATCTTATGTTTAATAATAATTGGCAAAAAAAGATAAAATATAAAACTTTTTTTTACAAACTCCTATGTAGTCGTAGGAGGCTAATAAATAAAAAAAAAAGTGAAATG
>JAZFAU010001342.1:0-12228 GCA_037178615.1 Dione vanillae
AAAAAAAGGGATTAAAATATAATTCCTAAATATAAATATTTTTAATATATAAAATTATGAAAATTATTACTAATTATTTATAAAATTATTATATATATATTTTAATATATAAAATATATATATATATATAATTTTATATATTATATAATATATATTATATATTTTAATTATCTATAAATTTCAAAATTTGATGTTATTTTATTTAAAAAAAAATTGTGTAATAAAGTATTATGAGTTTTTTTATAATTTTTGAAAAATGAACAACAAGTGTCATTATTAGTAAAAAATTTCTCTTCTGTACAAGTACTCACAGAATGAATCCATTGATATTACTCTGTTTTTAGTATGAGAAACGGACTCAGCTTTGACTTAGCGCCGACATATACGTACGTTTGACTTTCCATTACTTTTTTCCCTTACGATTAAGAAATAATTAGGTAAAAATGAACCTACACCTGTTGTGAACAGTTTAGAAATCTTCCAAAAACACTCAATAACTAAAAAAATGAACTAAGTAATATTCTCCCAAAATTCCAAGAGCATTTCCATGGAAATCGTAATAGATGAATAAACAGAGTTAGATTATTGACGTTGAATTTTTGGGCTCACCGCCAGACCCCCAATGTACAGAAAACACTAAATTCTTATATGTCAACGCGTATTGATCCGTAGGCTTAGGAGGCATGTAGTGCCAAATTTATTACTTTAAAATGTTTTAAATTTAAATTTAAATATAGCTAGAGTAAGAGCCCGTTGAGGCCTAGTGTTTAGCATCTAGCCGAACGAAAGGTTGTGAGTACTATTCTCACTTGGATGAGTAAATTTTTATTTTTTTGGTTTTGGGTACCAAGACAAACCATAGCTTTTAAAATGCAAATACGCAAAGTGGGAAAAGAAGTGTTTTAACAAATTTGTTCTTTCTATATGTAATATAAGTAAAGCATGAAATGAAAAAAAAATGGAACTAGCCTTGACAAGAGGTCACCATGTCACGGCAGGGGTGCTTCTGACCTTGAACGCCCTAGTTGTAGTTTAGACTCCACTCGAGAAAATCAAAGTACAGGATTAAGTTCTACTACTTAACAGACCTAGCGACTTGTTATTAAATATTTGTGGTAAAAAAATAACTGATAATGATAATAACAATGATTGATACTGAATCGGTAGTATTTCAGTTCTAAAATATTTGCATTATTATTCTTAGTTATTAACCCTATACTTGGCAGAGAATTTTAAACCCTTTAAAAAATTATAGTTTTACTACTTATCTACTTTAAATTTGGGATTTAAGTATACCGGGAAAAATTTAAAAAAAAAAATCTCTGAATTTCAGTTTTCAGGATTATTATGTGTCTTTCAGTGCACACTGCCAAGCTCCAAGAAAAAAATATAAAAAGAACGTGGTTTTACATGCACATTGCCATGTTATAACTAAACTAAAAATAAAGAAAAATTGAAAATATTTTAAATCTTTAAAAATTAACAAGTTTTGAGATCTTTTAAAAACTAGGTCAATAAGTAACGCATGTTACATTAGTTAAATATTTTTTTTCAAACAAAGTTAAACTTCTTATCATTATTTATCACAATATTCAGAAATAAAGCTCTGAGATCAAAGTTTACTTACATATCTATCTATTATGTAACAATATGAAAACTTAAATACTACTTACTTTGCTATTTTATGTGTTCCACTTACACATTACCAATTTTTGAATTTTTCTCTTTACATATATAAACAAACAAGTTTATTAATTGCGTTGACTTAGAAATTTAATTTTTCTACGCTACCAAGTAGTTTTTTTTACCTGAATATTGAAATCCTGGAGAAACATAATTTAACGACGAACACTTGGAATAAGTCGACAACTAAGTATTATAATAATATAATATAGTATATACTAGTTCAAGATATGTAATCCTAAAAATAAAACCATCCACAATCGAATCAGCTATCTCACTATATAAAACATGATTTACCATAATTTTATAAGCTGACACGCCCTTTGTTGTTCCATTAAGAATGTGTTTACTCAATATTTGTAAATCAATCCACCATGAGTCGACGCTAAGGCATGATTGACGAGGCAACTTAAGAGAATCATGTAATTCTGCTATCCAAGATATCGTCATAATGGATGTGTATATGTTTACATTTATGTGTTTGCGAATATACATTATGAAAACATAAGCTATTAAACTTAACTTTAAAGAAAACCATCGAAACTCACGTAGATCATATGTTTCAAGGGTACTTAAACTCTCATCAAATCACTTAAGACAAAGTAGTTCCCTTTCAATATTGATTATTGACTGCATACAACAGTGAGGCTGTTTCTTCTCACAAGAGACTCCTAATTCGTTCCTCTGCTGAACTGTAGTTTGGTCACAAGCATCCTGCTCTAAGGTCTTCTTGGGAAAGGTCAAGGATGAGAAATGCGTGACTGCCTTCCTGACTTTCGTTCTCAAGACAGTCCAGCTATCGCACTCTAATTATTATAATGCTAACGCTCTGGGATTACAACATTATCATTGCCCTCTGGAATATTATTATTGTCATTAGTTGAAAGATTTTACGTATCCAAGCATTTTAAACAGAATTACAGAAATAAAGCAACGTAAGCAGGACAGACATAAAGAACAGAGACGAAACGGTGAAAACAAAAGTAAATTTGTATGATCGTCAGCCTCCCAACCATTTTACATCCTCACATATAAGATTAAGACATTAAAAATAGAATTAATTAAACAAAAACAAGATATCTCCACATTTTTCGAATAAGTTAAACATCAAAGTTATACCAGAAAATAAATCTATTAAGTCCCTCATACTATTTCAAAATCATGACTGCATTCAATATATCATTTCTGTACGTCCTGTATTACGCCAGTCTGTGTATGAGGGCAAAGAAAATTAAGCGGAAACCGTCTGCAAGTTACCGGAAGCTGGTGTAATTTAATTCACTGTTTCATTTGTCATAAAACTCCTCCATGTTTTATTTTTAACTTTCAATAAATTGTTTATTAGTTTGAAATGTCGCTGTGGTAGATCGGTTGTGTAGTTACTTATTAAAGTCAATATGGTCATAGTTTTAAGTGTAATTTTTATTTTTATGATTTTTTTATAAAAGTTTGAATGAAAGTTTAAAATACTAAGCATAAAAAATATTTAAAAAAACATAAGAATTTGAACTCTGACCTGATGTATATTTCTATTATTGTATTTTAGCATCTCACGTAGGACAGGCAGGAGGAACGTGAGGGTCCGTGGGAACCAACTATTAAGTACCGACGCCGCTTGCCTAGTTACCAAAGTGAATGAAATGTAAATAATGTATTACGTCTTCCTCTTAAGGGAATCGAACCCACAGATTGCCACATCACTGCGCATCAACGAGACGACGGTCTTCTAATTATTGAGTGAACATCAATTACTTAGTAGACCTCCCATCTCGTTGTGGACATATTGTGTTTAAGAAATGAATCTTATCTTATATTATATAGTATAATAATAATATAATAATAATAATAATAATAATAAGCCCGCAGGGCAGCTTGTGGCGAGCTGTTGGAGAGTGGCGACCCCACGGACCTGAGTCCTCCAGAGGGGAATTGTAATTTATCCCCGCCTCTGGCTTGCCTTCACTGCCGGCAGAGTGGAGCGCAAGAGCTATATGCTCGAAAGGTGAAGTGCTCATCTGCGTAATAACGGGGAAACCCGCTCACGAGCTTCTCGCGATGGTGAACCGTGCACACCTCTCGACACCCTTAGCCGACCACGCCGATTTGCCCCGAGGCACTACCCGCTTTGTGGGGGCCCATCTAGTGGGAGGCGGTCACCGTCCGTCAACCTTTAAATTTTGAGACTGTTGAAATGGGGACGTCCTTTAGTCTCACCAAGCCCTACCCATCCATCCAAACTCCATTCCATAAAACAATTTAGTTTTTCATATCCTCCATAGCTCCTACGCATTACCGGCGACCATCTCGGGGAAATTACCTATGGTTACTCAGAGATGGACCCCGGGTGATGCTCACAGTAAAATCTTTTTTTTCTCAAAGGGGGCCTCTACGTGTTGGATCTGTGTCCCCACGCAACCTTTCCCAAAGGCCGGGTTCGTTTGAACCCGAGAATTACTAAGAAAACATAATAAAAATAAAATATACTTTATTGCACAACTTAAATTAAAGAGCACAAATGAAAAAAAAGTAAAAAAAAAATAAAAAGTACAACTAGGGGCCTTATCGCTTAAAGCGTCTCTCCAGGCAACCCTTTTGGGAAATTGGGTTGATAAGGATGGGCGGTGTTAAAAAAGAAATACATAAATATATATACATAAATACATTATTCCCTACATACACATATAAATATACATACACACTTTCATATACATACATACACATAGATACTATATATTTATTAAAACTACACATATGACATACATTATACTAAAATTTAAAATATAAATAAGGTTTATATAATTATATGTATATATATCTACCCGTTCTCAAAATTTTTTATGGCAACCATTACATTATATCATTACATTTCCCAAATTACTTGTGTAAAGAAAATTTCATCATTACTATGTAAGTTACATGAGACGTTACAATATTTAAATATTAACTTAACTGTTCGGATTGCTGCTCAAAAACTTTCTTCAGTTAAATATCTTTATATATAAAAAAAAAAAATATATAAATATATAAAAAATAATATTAAAAGTAATCACTAAAATTACATATTAGCTTCAAAATTTCTAAACGTTATTTGTAAGACAACAAGAGGTATATCGTGACGACGCTACAACTTTGTGAGTAGAATGATTACAATGGAGGAAGCGCTGTCATAAAAAGTTTTATTTTTTGGAAAGGAGTTTTAAGGACTATAGAAAGTAAATTTTCAGGGTATATTGGTTGGTTTTGGTTTTGCCCATTGTGGGTTTGGGAACTTTGATTTTTTATTTAGCTAACGCTTCAGAGGAAACGCAGGAGGCATGGGAACCTAGTGTTAAAACACTCCGTTCCCCGCTTTTCTGCCCTTTTTCTGGCCAACTGCCACGCTTTGCCTTGTAGCAAAAACGGAGAAAATGAAAGGGAAAATTCCATTTTTTCGAGTGGAATCGAACCCACAAACAGTCGTGTTTCCCAAAAATTTTTTAAAAAAAGGGGAAAATGTTTTTCAATACTGTATATTAATACTGTATGTGAAAAACCATAAATAAAAAACTATTTTCTTATACGGATTCCCCGATATGCTTTATAACAATGTTGAAAAACAAACAACAAACCCATTCTGCCTAACCAAATTAATTTAAAAACTAAAATTTGTGTTTTACTTGTGCCAATATCAAAATAAATCAAATACCAAAGGGGTCACTGGACATACGTAAATTGGGATAACACGTTTTAAAGGTATTGATGTTTTTTCAATTTGGTCGAAATTCTCTAAACCCATCAAACATCTGCGTGCTAAGTGCAACTATTATGGCTTAAATACAGTAAAAAAAAGTAAATAATAATAAATAAAACCCAAATTTTTGTTATTAAAGTTTTGTAACGTATTTTAAATGAAATTTTTGAATCTTTATATTATTGTATTGAGGCCTTGGCGGGAAGGCGTAAGCGTCTCCTGTAAATGCACGGTTTGGGCGATTCCCACTCGGAAAGGGGGATTTTTCATTCCTTTTTCTTCCTCTGGAAACTAGGCAAAGCCCGGCATGGGGGAAAAAGGACGGAGAAAGCAGGGGCTAAGCAACGGTTGTCTTAACACTATTTTAAAGGCCCCCCCGCAGTTTCCCCCTGCCTACCCTGCAATTCGGGATAAAGCTGAATTATATATTTATATGTATTGTCTGGGATAGTACCGTATCATAGAAGCTGTAAGAAAAAAATTTTAATGTTTTAAAATTCCTAAAGATTTAAATATTTTGTATGTATCCAAGAATTTTCAAAAATTTGTTTAAAAAGTACTTAGAAAAAATTAAAATTACTGTTTTTGTTAAACCCCACGTGAAATTTTTTTTTTTTATTTTGTTTTTTGATACAAAAGACAATTGTTATAATACTCTTAAAATGAAAATTTTTTCGTATCTATTTTTTTTATAAACTATATGATACAAAAGTTCTCGGAGAGAAACACAAATGATCTTATCTACACATCATATTTACTACTTTTACAGTGCTATTGAAAAATTTAAAACAGGTGTAAAAGCTTCGGTGGTTTTTGAATTCATTTTTCTCGATATTCTGTAACCTATGTCTATATTTTATTTTTTATAATTTTTTGTCACTATATATCAAAATGTTAAGTATTAATATTATTAATCAGTAAAAAATTTAAGAAATTAAAACCTTTTTTTTCTAAATTTTTCTGTATTGTTTTTGTTTTTCTATTTCATTCCAAATTCCGAGGATTTAACTATAAAAGGACAAAACCCCTTTTTCGCGTGAAAACACCTGCCCAGTAAAAAATCATGTAAAAATAAACGATTGGAAAACAAAAAACTTATACATATTCCATAAAAACTATAGATACAACTCCAGGATTCAATCAGGTAGATGCCGTGAAAAGGTGAGGGTTTGTTTATAAAAACATGCTTTATATAAAAATAAAATAAAGGGTTGGGTTAAAATTAAAAATTTTCATAATAATTTTTTTTTATAGCTCCACCTTTTCCCGCATATCAGGTTTTTTTTATATAGGGATATAGGCAACGGCTGATAGATACGTGATTTAAGTGGTACTGCCCCCCATGGCATTTGCAAAAACCAAGGGGCTACAAAATGCGATGCCGGGCCCTTTTTAAAAGGGAATACGCTCTTTTCTTGAAGGTCTGCGGTCGTATCGTCCGGAAATATCGCATGCGGTAATTTTTCCACAATTTTGTGGGGCGGGCAGAAATTTCTGCTAACGCACATTGCTTTGCCAACTGTCAAGGTGGGGGGGGTGATTGTCGCGTAGATCGATAACGAAAGAGGCGGCAGGATCAGCCCGAACAGTTTCTTCGACACTCCCCATGATATATGCGGTAGAAAAATGCGGAGTGGGGCTATATCTCTACCAGTGCCAAGGAGTCGAGCCGATCAGAAATCTTTCCCAATCGAAAATTCGAGCCCGCTCTCCTTTGAATGGGGGTTCAGCGGGAAGCGGGGACTGGGGAGCCCCGCCCAAAGAGGGTGAACAATATTCCATGTGAGGCCCAACCTGACCTTATTTAAAATTTCAGACGGGGAGCCGGGGTGAAAAACTGTTTCGATCTATTGAGCCCACCGACCCTTCCCTTTTGGGGTTATTTTCCTTGCCCTCCAAAATGACCATTAAACTGTACTTTGCTCGTAGGGCGACGCCAAGAATTCCAATATTGGCTGTGGCAGTTAGAGGATTTCTCTCTAAACAGAGCGACACGACAAATTGGGAGCTTTTTAGCGGTGAACGCGCAAAATTGTGTCTTTTTGGGGGTTTAAAATTTGGGTCAGGGTTTAGTTTACCCCAGTCTGATATTTTGTGAAACAAAGTTTCAATTTCAGACACAAGTTTGGTTCGGCTTTCAATGACGTTTTCCCGAGAAATGTTGGCGCGGCCGGTGTATAAAGCATCACCCGTGCTATCATCCGCATAACAATGAATGCCACTCATTTGCAGCATATTATTAATGTGCAAGAGGAACAGCGGGGGTGATAGCACACAGCCTTGCCTATAGCCACAGAGGCAGAGGAACAGGCAGAAGGACAGGCAGAGTGTGATAGCCACACAGGCAGAGGGAACTGCAGGAACCATATGAACTTAGTGTTAATCCACTTCGTTGCTTAGTCCCTGCTTTCTCCTACTAAAATAAGATTGTAATAAAAATTAAAAACAAATATATATAATAATACTGTCTCTGTACCACATTTTTAAAGTAAACAAAAACAGATATACATAAAAATAACAAAGTTCTCTGAAATTTTTAAAATAAAATTTAAATTTTTTAAATAAAAATAGTCTTAATAAATAATTGGACACGTTTTTAGTATTAAGCGGCTATCGAATTAAGCACATTACGATGTGATTCATGCAGACCAATAATAAACTATTGTTTGTACAAGCGAAACGAGCAGTTTGCACGACGAGTCATCAATTTATATCGCGATATGGAAATTTGTCAAATTTATGGTTGACATCAATTGTGCTGATAACCGTGTCATGGATAGCTTGTTTGTTTTACGTTTATTAACCATGGTTAGGTGTGTAATGGTTATTTAAGTGGAATTACGTTTGTGAGTACCTATAGTATATTTAGGCACTACGCCAAGGTTTCGTTGTTAGGAGTCCAATTCCTAATAAATAATAATAGAAACTAGTGTCAATTGGCTGAGGACCGTTGTGGCGCAGAGGCGTAAGCGTCTGCCTGTAAACGCGACGGTTTGTGGGTTTGATTCCCACTCGGGGAAGATGGATTTTTCGATTTACATTTTCTTCGCTCTAGAAACTAGGCAAAGTGCGGCGTTGATTTCCGCCACTCAACACGCAATGCCTCGGAAAAGGCGGAAAGCGGGGACGGAGAAAGCAGTGACTAAGCAACGGAGTGTCTTCATACTAGGTTCATATAGTTCCTGCAGTCCCCTCTGCCTACCCTGCAATGTGCGGGATAAAGCGTGAAGCTATCAATTGGCTTTTTCTCGTGCGATAGATCAATTTTTCTTAATAAAATAACATAGTAATATCAACCGGTTTGATTGCGTGCGATATGTACAGAATAGATAAACTTTACATAATTCAGTCCTTTTATTTTTTAACAGCTGACATTTCTGTCCAATATTGGAAAATAATTACATAGAGAACTTTACATTACAAATAGGTATTTTTATGATTTTTAAAGTGTTAATCCACACTGAGGATAGAAAAAATACTTAAAGAAAACATATAAAAATTTGAACGCAGCGGGACTCGAACCCGCGCCCTCCTGCGAACCGTGCAGGCGCTCTCACCACTGAGCCATGCGTTCTACATCACGCCGCGTTGAAATTTCTTATTATACTTTTATACAACTTATATCGTTGTTAGCATCTCTGTAGGGAGATTTTTACAAATTTCCGCTACCCAAAGACCATCACAGAGAACAATCGTTTGGCGAGAGAGAATGCTATTTTTATTAAATATTTTTATGATTTTTAAAGTGTTAATCCACACTGAGGATAGAAAAAATACTTAAATAATAACATATAAAAATTTAAACGCAGCGGGAAATTCTTATTATTACATATAAGAATTTCAACGCGGGTGATGTAAACGCATGGCTCAGGGGTTGAGAGCGCCTGCACGGTTCGCAGGGGGGCGCGGTTGAGTCCCGCTGCGTTCAAATTTTTTTATTTTTTTCTTTAAGTATACCAAAAAGGGTTTTTTATTTTCAAAAATTATACATTCATTTCAGTACATACTTTTGTTACAATAAAATCATAAAATGTGTATTGATTTGCTCCAATATACCCCAACGTATTTAAGTAATCAATTGTAAATTTGGAAACCCTGTGATGTGGAATTTTTTTTTTTTAAGAACTATGAAATGGACCGTCTGGGTTTCAGAGGTATAGCGTCTTAAAACCACAGTTTTTTGGGGTTTGATTCCACTAGGAAAGAAAAGATTTTTTCATTTTCTTCTTCGTCTGGCAAATAGGCGAAGCGAAGAGTTGAGTTTCACGAACGAAGGACGAACGACGCAATTTGGGTATTTTGAAATACACACAAGATACCCACAGGATGTTGAAAAAATTTTTTACTAAAATGTCATGTGCTATACAACCGGGTGTATAGGCGAAAAAAGGGATAGATATACAGAAAAAATGTAATTTTTACTAGCATGATTGAAATTGCTCCAAATATTTTAAAATATCTAAAAAAACCAAAACAATATATATACAGCAAAATATGTGGTATGACAAATATCATGCATATACATAATGTGCAATTTTAAAGCTGGCTTACTCCAGCAATTTTTCATAAATTCCAGTCTATACGCATAATGAAAAGAATCAATTCAACCCGTATTTCACTATGTTTTCTTTTTAAACTTTGATTGCAGTTTGTGGGTTTTTTGGTACATTCCTGCACTGCCCGTTGCTCTAATCAAATCGTCATACTACAAGTAAACGAACATTGGGAACACAGCAGTAAATGTGCTTTTGCAGGGGACGTCCCCTTTACAAGCCGTCAAAAATTTAAAGGGATATTTTTTTTTTTTAAAGGTTTTAAAAAAAGTTGTCCCCTTTAAATTATTTTTATAAAAAATCCCATTTCAATTGATTCATATAATTTTTAATGAGTAAATCCTTTTAACATATACTATATCGGTATTTTTTCCACTTTTTTTTATATGCTGACTTTTTTTTCATTTATTATATGCAGTTAACAGTGCTTAAAGATTGTCTATGAAAGATGTATATAAATTTAAGAGACACACAAAGCGAGAACTATTCCCTTTATTTATATTGTGAGAAAACTAAATCACTCGTGAATTTCTTGAGGTTTTCTTTAATTTTTTTGTTGGGGTTTCTTATTTTATTTCTTATGATAAAGGCTAAGATATGTATTTTATGACGTTTATTTGAAAGAATGGAAATTTTTTTATTTAAAATTTGGGAAAATAAAAGACCAGTGGGGCAGTGTTTGACTGTAAGGCGATAAATTGGGTTCGAAATACCACCAGGAAAATGCACTATGGGAACGTTTTTTTACTTTTCAGTTTTTAAAGGGAGTTGATATAGTAGACCACAATATGATTTGCATATGATAAAGGGGAGGGCAGGTGAGGTCTGGGCTCGATATGCTAGGCAAATCGGGGACACCAGATAGGTAGCCCTACGTGATGAAGGGCGTCATAATGTGATGACCAAAAAGGAGAATTTTGGTTTGGGGTTTAAATCTGTCATTGGGTTTGCTAAGTTTTTTTATACATATTCATTTTGAATTTATATTAAGTAGCTATTTTATTTTTCATAAAAAGTACCCTTTAATAAAATTTTCTGAAAAAGTTAAAAAGTGGAAAACATAGTATTTTAGTACTTATGTACTCGAATATGTGAACTTACTATTTCAAATCATTTTTTAGAAAAAAATAAAAGCTTTATTAAAAAAAATATATATAAAAAAATTATATAGCTTCCTTTTTTAACCTTTGCAATTGGAAACAATTGAAAAAGTTTCATAAAGGAAGCTTAGAAAGCTCTAAATGCAAATCGCCGTATTTTTGTAATAATACATAAATCGGATACTTGTAATTTCTAAATCCATTGGAGCAACAAGGCCTCAATAACAAAAATTTTATATGCACTCCACGACCACGTAAATTACCTTTGTACGCAATCTACATTGTGACGCTCCGCACGAACTCCGAAAATTTCTGCTGTCATCCTCTACTAAAACAACATCTCATCGATTCTAAAGATAGTTGCCATTTTGCGCGATTTGGGCATTTTTAAATTTTTTTTTTTGTAAATAACTTCTGGCTTACAAAAGCTTAGGTTGAGGGAATTTTATTTAAATACTACGTTTCATTTTTTTCCCAATTTTGTAATATTGCATGTTGAAAGGCTAAATTAAAGGTGAAATTTTTCTTGTTACTAGAGCAACAAAAAAAATAATTCATTTTCTGATTGGAACCGAATCATTACATACTTTTCAAAAAAGCTCTACCACAACTACAGTACTCTACGAACGGGGTATTAGTAACGTCTGTTAATCTAATAAAAAAAACCTTATAATTTCTGTCAATTTACCTCACATACCAGTAAAATGACTTTTTACCCAAAAATTTAATAGATTCTAGTATATTTTTTTAAGTATATGTTTAGTTTTAATATCTACGTAGAGTCAAACAAAATTGTTTGAAATAATTGTAGAATTTCGGGGACTGTTTTTTTGTAGCAGAATTTTAGGCCATGGTTCTTATGAATAAAGTAATGACCCCTTTGTTTCCTATTGGTAGGGAAAAGAGGAAATTATACGAGAGGTTCAATCTATGTCAAATGGGTGGACAACGAGCTTTAAAATTTTTTTAAAAGACTCGGTTTCCCCAAATCCAGAGCTTAAAGGCATTTAGTATAAAATTAATAATAGATTTTTTTGACGAAACTACCGTTGTGGCGCAGAGGGGTAAACGTCGCCTGTAAAAGCGCGGGTTTTTGGTTCGAGTCCCCCCGAGGAGATAATTTTTTTTTATTTTCCCTTTTCTTTGCTCTGGAACTAGGGAA
>JAZFAU010001343.1:0-12156 GCA_037178615.1 Dione vanillae
GGGCATACGACGACTCAGCGTGACAAGCAGATAGCATTGATTACCATCATTTGAAACAATGTGAGGAATGTTGCTTTCGAAAAGGCCTAAAGTCAGTTCAATACATATATACATATAATAACAGTATAAAGTTTTCCTTTTCTTAAAATATGCTGTGCTTTTAGGGTAAGCAGAGACAAGTATTAATACAGGTATATTTATAATTATTTTTAATAGATTTTAGAATTATTATGAGCTTTTCCTGAGCTTTTTATCTAAGTTTATTTTTTTTAAAGAATAAGGTATACATAAAATATATACATTTCACCGAGTCACCGAGTGGAAAACGTAGTTACATTTATTGCGTATGTCCATACATTTTTGAACTATGTCACGATTGCTGAGTGAATAAGTGTATAGTACAAATTGTCGAAATAATCATTTTTCTTGTTTTTATTCAGCGTTTATGTATTCTGTGGTACGTTCAATATTTTTACATCTACTGCAACTACAAGTGTGGACCGTCATGGCGCAGAGGCGTAACGTCTACCTGAAAACGCGACGGTTTGTGGGTTCAATTCCCACTCGAGCGAAATTGATTTTTCTATTTACATTTTCTTTGCTCTGGAAACTAGGCAAAGCGCGGCGTTGAGTTCAGCCACTCAACACACAATGCCTCGAAACTAAGAAACGGAGTGTCTTAACATTAAATTCTTGAAACTCCTAAAGCCTACCCTGCAATATGCGGAATAAATCATTAAGCAAAAAAGTCACCCCAACGACCTCGAACAGATTTTTGTTAATGATATCTTTTTGAGATGTTACTGGGCATCGTCTAAATCGTGTACGCCACTTTCCCACACTTAAAATCTCCAATTTTTCTTGCGTTATATGTACCTTGTAACTTTATAATATTCTTATAAGAAATGTAGTATTACTACTTTATTATTCTAAAAATTACAATTACATAATCTGGGGGCACGGCAGTGCCCCCGCCAAGTCGAGCAAAAAAGCGGCACAGTCGTACCATCCTTTTCTCGAAGCAATTCAGGCCATTTTCGACACCCTATAATTTGGTTCTGGATAAAACAAGAAACCCGAATTTTTAGTAACTAATCGAGTATTATATAAACACGGTGTATTTCAAACTTCAGACAATTTGAGCCAGTAGTTTAAGAATGACAACTTGTTAAAGTTTCTGTATTTTGTCACTCACTGACTCACCGATCATCAAAAGTCCAAGACACTTCTAGTAGACATAGAAGCTTGAAATTTAGAATGCAAGTAGAGTTTAGTGTCTTAATCATGGGAAAATTTAAATATTTTATAATTTCGGTCCAGTTTTCCAAATACACCAACTGCATGAATAATAGTAGGAGAGCACATTAGCTTACTTATAGCTATAGATAGCATTGTCCCAGGTACATAACAAAAAGAGCTTGTAAATTTATAAAAAAAGGTCTAGAAAAGAATATAATTATAAAAATAGGCACAAAAGTGTTGGGAGGATAGCAGATACGCGCGTAGAACCTCTTTTCTACGAATGACAATTATATTGTGTGTAATGTCATTGTTGATAAAAATAAAAGAATAAATATTTTTATGCAGTATTAAAGAGTCTTAATCTTTTATTATTTGATCTGGTTATGGGCCTCTCCCTGTCTGTTTAATGTAGTATAGTAAAAATTTAAAATATATTAGTTGATTTTGATCTAAAAATTTTGTACACGGTTGCCGAAGTTTTTTATATTTAAGCGATATTTTCTTCACTAAATGTCATCAAACGGGTCGTTGGTACAAATTGAAAAACTTACTGGCCGAGATAATTGGACAAGCTGGAGTTTCGCAGTACAAGCATACCTGGAACTCGATGATTTATGGGAATGTGTCCAAGGACAAACACAGATCCGAGAAAAGAAACTAATATTATTAGTCGATCCGATAAATTTTATATATATACAAGATGCGACGACGTCAAAACAGATTTGGAAAAATTTAACAAAAGCATTTCAAGACTCTAGTCTACTTAGAAAAGTTGGTTTGTTGCGAGACTTAATTAATACCAATTTGGAAACAAGCATCAGTATAGAAGATTATATTAACAAAATCATGAGCTCAACTCATAAGCTCAGAAACATCGGATTCAGTGTTGATGATGAATGGCTCGGGACTTTGATGCTAGCAGGTTTATCTGATGAGTACAAACCAATGATTTTGGGTATAGAAAGCTCAGGGGTAAAAGTTAGTGCAGACCTAATAAAAAGGAAACTTTTACAAGAAATAAAAGCTACGCCTCGTAATTCAGCTCTGTACATTCTGGCATCTAAAAAATAAATCACACAGCAGAAAAAACAATAAAGGTTTTGTAGCAGCTTTCTCGGCCTTGCAACTAAATGATTATATAAACTGGTGTATAGATTCAGGCGCTTCGATGCATATGATAATGAATAAAGATTTATTAAAGAAGGAAACTATACCACCGATACACACAATTAAAATTGTGTGACAATAAAACACTACAGGTCCAAAGCTGTGGTGATGTGATACTGCACGTACCTAATAAAATATTAGTAAAGAATGTTTTACATGTTCCTTAGTTGGCAACAAATTTACTATCAGTTAGTAAAATAATAAAATCTGGTTGTATAGTGGAATTTGATAAATCGGGCTGCTCAATATATAATTCAAATAAACAAAAAGTACCTACAGCAAATTTAATAAATGATACATATTGACTAAACATAAATTACGGTAAAATATTTGCCATGTCAAAAGCAGAGTCAATTAAACAACTATGGCATCAACGTTTAGGTCATCTAAATAATAATGATGTTCACAAGTTACCTAACTGCACAACTGGTGTACAATTTTCATCACAAATAGAAAAGTATGTATGTATAACTTGTCTAGAGGCTGTAAGCAAATAAGGCAATCATTTCCAAGCAACGGCTCGAGGGCAAGTGAGTTGCTAGAGCTAATCCACACAGACATATGTGGTCCGATACAAGTTGCTTCGATTGGCGGTGCCACGTATTTTACAACTTTTATTGATGATTTCTCAAGAAAAGTCTATGTATACATAATTAAAAGCAAAATGGAAGTATTTGAAAAATTTATTGAATATAAAAACCGAGTAGAAAATATAAAAACATCAAAATTTAACGCAGCAATAATGGATTAGAATATACTAATAAAAACTTTGCTAATTATTTAAGGAAGAATGGAATATTACATCAGACTTCAAATCCACGCACTCCACAACAGAACGGTCTGAGCGAGAGGATGAACCGGACATTGGTTGAACGAGCAAAGTGCATGATGCTTAATGCTGATTTATCAAAAAATTATGGGGCTGAAGCTGTAACAACTGCTGCATATATAATCAATCGCTCGCCCACACATGCTTTATCAGATATTACACCTTATGAAGTATGGACCGGAAAAAGGCCAGACTTAAGTAATCTTAGAATATTTGGTTGTCCTGCTATGGTTCACAAACCTAAAGAAAAGCGTCAAAAATTAGATGTGAAACCTCGGAAGCTAATCTTTGTTCGGTACAGTGATTGTACAAAAGGCTATCGTTTTATAAACCCGAAAACTAATAAAGCAGTAATCAGTCGGGATGTACATTTTTAGAAGAAAACATAAAAAGTAAAATAGTAGAATCAACTTCTTTTTCAGCACCTGAAACAAAAATAAATAATCTTCTTTATTTCTTCAAATAATCTGAGTAATAATATGACAGATACTTCTAGTAATATAGATTATGAAGATCCACTAGATCCTACATACTTACCAAGTCAGAGTGTTGACATATTGCCTGCAAATGAAACATTGATTAAAACCCGTCAACAAAGAAAGTTGCAAACGAATGACGAGAATTCATCATTATACATCTGCATGAATGATGAATCTGCATCAAGCCTTCTTAATAATGATCCTCTGAGCTTAGAAGACGCTCTTCAAAGTAATGAATCTAAAGAATGGAAACAGGCAATGAAAGAAGAGTACGAGTCACTCATTCTCAATAATACTTGGTCTTTAGTAGATTTACCTATTGGAAAAAAAGCTATTCCATGCAAATGGGTTTTCAAACGAAAGTTTGATCACACTGGAGAAATTGGAAGACTTGTAATTAAGGGCTATAAGCAGAAAGAAGGAATAGATTACAATGAGATATACGCACCTGTTGTACGATACACGTCGGTTAGATATCTCATAGTTAGAGCTGCAAAATACAATCTAGAAGTTCATCAAATGGACGCCACTACAGCATTTCTGCAAGGAGATGTTGATGAAGATATTTACATAACTCAACCACCCGCTTTTGATCGAGGAGAGAAAGTATGCCACTTACAGTAGACAGTGGAACAAAAAGTTAAACTCTGTGTTGTTAAAAATTGGCATGAAACGATTAAAACTTGATCCTTGCATTTATTTTCGTATATTGGACAAAAATGATATTTATTCATCTCTGTTTATGTCGACGATCTACTTTTATTTTATAATCGTCATGAAACTGACCAAGAAATAAAAAAGAAACTCAAACATAACTTTAGTATGAAAGACATGGGAAAAGCAAAACAATGTAATGGTTTCAGAATAATATATGAAGATCGATATATATATATATATATATATATATATATATATATATATATATATATATATATATATATATATATATATATATATATATATATATATATATATATATATATATATATATATATATATATATATATATATATATATATATATATATATATATATATATATATATATATATATATATATATATATATATATATATATATATATTTTATTTCTAAGCCAGTCTGGACTCCATGTGATCCAAACATTCAATTAAAGAAATTCGAAAGAGAAGAAAAAATATTGAGAAACATACCTTATCAAGAAGCTATTGGGTGCTTATTATCACAAGGGATATAGCATATATTGTAAATTCTTTAAATCGGTATAATTGTCAACCCACTGCAGAGCAATGGACTACACTTAAGAGAGTCTTAAGATATTTAAAAGCCATCATTGATTATAAATTGACATATGATGGAAAATCAGAAGGCAACATTACAGGTTATTGTGATGCTGACTGGGCCAGTCATTCTGAAGACCGTAGATTCTGCACTGAATACGTTTTTATTTTTTAAGATATTGCGATAAATTGGTGCTCTAAAAAACAGCTAACTATAGCCCTTTTGAGAACTGAGGCTGAATACATGTCAATGGCCACCGCTGTACAAGAAGCGATATGGCTGAAACAACTAGATGCAGAATTTTGGCCTGAATTATCAGCTATTCCTATTATTATTTATTGCGACAATCAAAGTGCCATTCGTATTTCAGGAAATGAATCATCAACACAGCAAACACATCGATGTTCGCTATCACTTTATCAGCGAAAATATTATTGCCAAACAAGTTCTAATAAAATACCAAAGAAGTCAAGACATGACTGCGGACATTTTGAGTAAGAGACTGCGTAGACTAAAACATGAAGCTTTCAGTAGAGCGATGGGTCTGCGTTCAGGAGAAAATGTTGGGAGGAACGCAGATATGCGCGTAGTACCTCTTTTCTACGAATGAAATTATATTGTGTGTAATGTCATTGTTGATAAAAAATAAAAGAATAAATATTTTTATGCTGCATTAAAGAGTCTTAATCTTTTATTATTTCATCAAAAAGTCATGTTACGGCGAAACATTGACGTGAGTCTCGGTTAGTTAATGGGTCTATCGATATAGTGCGAAAAGTAAAGATTGATCCCGAAAATTCAAAAATAATTAAGAATATATATTTACATTTAATAATTTACCTAATGTTTACGAACTTGGTCCGGTCAAAACTGAAATTATTAGTAGAGCCTATGTTCATCGCTAATAATTTACCATATGTAGCTAGCATTGGCTATACATAAAAGGTCTAAATCTAAGTAATGCGCTGATGAATATAGGTTTTGCAGTGTTTACTTCCGGTCAAGCTTACGTGACACTTTCGAGAGCTACAAATTTGTGAATACAACAGATTAAAAATTATTTACCGTCTAGACTTGTCAAAAATTGTGACATCCGAGAAGCCATAGAGACAGGCAGTGGGCTTTGAGAAAAACTGTAGCTGAAGCTCAAAAAGTAGTACCGGAAAAGAAAATGAGGAAGATTCATACAAAAATTAGATAATATCATAAGACAAAGCCTTTAAAAAAAATCTTTAGAATTAAATAGTACCAAAAAGTAGGACTCTTCAAAAAGAAGTGAGATGCCACCAAAAACATTCTGTAAAAAACCCAAGTCTCGCAGCTTAGTCTTTCTACCGTAAAAAGTTGTGAGATGTATGTAATACCAAGTCGGTTAATCTATTTAGTCTCTACTTAAAGGACCTTCTGTCTTAAGTTATTATCATGCCAATATGAAAATATTTTACGTTTTAAACAAATAGATCGACTTGGACATCGCATAAAAACACAATGAATATGACAATTATATTAGATTCTCTAGTCTATCGCACCTCACGCGATTGAATCTCTCATCTCCAAAACAAGTTATAAATGTATTATCTTTTCCAAGCAACTCATAGGATAGCAACATGGCTCTGAAAGCATTTAAACTAAACCGAAAAGTTGATACGGGTTTAGTGCAATTACATAATTCACTAATAAATACTCTTTTTCGCCATTCAAATTTCAGGAGCATTAAATTATTTGAAATACTTACTTCAATCATCATATTTGGAAGGACTCTGGTGAGAAACTCGGTTGCTAATACATACTAATAATCGAATCATGCGATGTCCAAGTCGATCTTTTTGTTTAAAACGTAAAATATTTTCATATTGGCATGATAATAACTTAAGACAGAAGGTCCTTTAAGTAGAGACTTAATAGATTAACCGACTTGGTATTACATACATCTCACAACTTTTTACGGTAGAAAGACTAAGCTGCGAGACTTGGGTTTTTTTACAGAATGTTTTTGGTGGCATCCTTTATACCGAAAACAATTTAATTTAAGTAATTTGCCTGCCTATATAAGAAATTTAATCTTAAATGCAAAGTCAAGTCACAAACACAAGTGAAAACTTTTGAAACTTTACTAAATATTTGTGCTTAACAACAATAACCATCTCCATCCAGCTATCATAAGTACAACTAGCAAGAATTACTCTCTTGAAACTATCATAATTTACATTGTTCGGAAGTTCTAACATTATTCAAGAAAGCTTCAACATTTGAACCATTGCACCCAATTAAACGCAAGTGTTAATGTACAATTACTGCACACCAACTACAGGGACGTATTGTTGAAATATAGTGTTCTTACGTGCATACATTTATGAAATATAGGTCTAGTTTATAATATTATAAGTCTACTCTTATGGTTAAAATCAGTATTATTATTTTGCCTTTAAAATTATTTTCAGTTCAGCAGAATTTCCTTTCAAAGTGGTGATAGCTTTATATTCATTTGAAAACTCAAAATATACTGTAAAAATATATTTGATTAAGGGAATTAAAAATTTGAATTACATCAATATTATTTTGTTGTTATTTTCAAAACAATTAAACATATCTATAAAGATTTCACTAAGAAAGAGGAACTGGTTACTGCAGGTCGATTGGTGAAAACTCTAAAAGGAAAAAAAACCAACCTCTTTAGGTACTTGAAGCGGCAAATTGGCAAAGCCAAGCATGTCCGAACATGTCACAGTATGAAACTTGTGAGCTACCTGTCCGTCAGTTCAAAACGGTCATCCATACGTCCAGTGTCAAAGCCGACTCCCTGGAAACTCTCTTTGCTTCTCGACTCTTGACGATCGAGATGCCGTATCTCGTACCTCCAAAAGTTTCATGTTGTCTGACGTTATGATATTCATAGTTCAGTCAATAAGCTCTCGGTGAGCTCTTTCTTCTTTAAATGTCCAAAAGTCTGAAATAAATTTACAATTTTATCTGGACAAAAGATATACCGATAGTTGTTAAGTTATTAAGACAGTTATTATTTACTTACACTATAGTGGCGCAGAGGGTGCAACGTCTGTTTTAAATGCGATTGTTTCAGGCTTCGATTCCAATTCAGTGAAGATGGATTATGCTATTTCCATTTTCTTCGCTCTGGCAACTCAATACGCAATGCCTCGAAAAAGGCTGAAAGCACGGACTAAGCAACGGGTTGTCTTAACACTAGGTTTCTATGGTTCCTGTGGTTCCCTCTGCCCACCCTGCCATGTGCAGGATAAAGAGTGAAGCAAAAAAAAAAGAAAAAAAAAACTAAGAAAAAATAACAAAAAACTTTCTTTATATTTATATGTATGTATAGGTATTATTTTTACCCATATATCTTATTAATGTGTTTTACCCCATTGAGCTATTTTAAATTTATTATTTGTCAATAAAAATACCAGCCAAGTGCGAGTGCTACTTATTGTTGCTATGTTAGTGCTAATGATTGTAAGTCAATTTGTCCAAAAATTCAACATTAGAAAATTGTCAAGATTAAATTTGTCGTATGTAAAACAAGAGTTTTGTGTGAATCTCTTACAACTTAAGCCACAAGCTCGGTCTTAGCACAACTTACAATTAAGACAGCTACATACGTTTAATTTTGCTACTAAGACATAGCTAAAATACACTTGAAAAATGTTACTATTCCGAATTTGAATAAAAAACAACCATCACATAAAGACAATCAATATTAAATAAAAATGACAAAAAATGTACAATTTCCAAAGCAATGACGATGCGATCCCAAGGCGGTTCATTGCATTACATTATTGCAAAATAAAATGTTTCAAATGTAAAATTTGAATATTTTGACGTAGGTATAAACCTCCTCAAATGTTCTTTTGTTAACTATAGCTATGCGTTTTCAGATACTTAACATATATGCAAACTTCGTTCAAAATTAACGTTTTTAAAGTCAGTTAAGATTTTTGAATCAGCATTTGTATGATATACACAAATGCTGATTACCTCAACAGTTTTTGTATATGCGCTAGTTTACCGATAATATTGAAATTTGTTATAAAGCAACAAATTTTACATTTAAAATGTTGTATAGTAATCCATAGAGAGAAAAAAGCAAGTGGTTCATTATTATATCTTGAATGTCTAACGTTACTTCGAAAAATCTATACCAATATTATGATTTTACCTATTTGCATGAGTACACTTGTGTTATATAATCCATTTATCAAGGTAGATCAACTGTTGTCTGTTATTTGTGGTTATCCCGCAACCTTATATATAACATTTCATACAAAACATTTAGTAATCTCCACAAAAGCAAGTTGCAAATAAAAGCATATTTTAAATAAATGGCCATGAGTTAAATTTCAAATGATAAGAATCAGTTTCGTTGTCAGTATAGATGTACATACAAACGTTTTAGTATATATAGAATAGTTGAAGAATTGAAGCAAAGAATTTCCACCGTTTTCACGGCACACTATTCACAATTGCAAATGTAATAAGCGTCTCTCTCGTAAAATTGACAGTACCTAGACTCCGACTGTGTTCATTTTTGCATTATTTGAAATATTGCATTGGTTGCAGTATAAAATTCTTGTAACCATTTAAGAAGAAAGAAGAACGTTTCTCTATTTAGTTAATACGAAAGTTTATTACTGGAGGAATGTAGTGGCGCTGAGGCGCAGCATATGCTTATATGATTCTTTTTGACATATGAAGAAGATACATTCCATCATTACCATTTTCTTTGCTTAGCAACTCGTCCAGCTTTAGGTAAGTTCCGCCTTGCAACACGCAATGTCTTGAAAAGACAGAAAGCGGGCAACTGAGTGTCTAAATACTAGGTTTCCTGCGGTGCCCTCTACTTACATTTATTCCATTGAATTAAAACATTACATTACATATTAAAACAAAATTACGATGAACTAATTTTAAATAAGTATTAAATAATTTTATTTAATTATAATTTATATTATTATAATTATTTTATTTCTGTAATGTTACAGTAACACTACTCTTATATATTGGACTGTTTAAAATATTTGTAAATCTCACTACAAGAAAACAAATAAATTCTAGCTTAGTCTAAAAGCAAAATTGAATGATGAGCAACCATAAGCTTAACTTAAACTTGTTTGACTTAAATCTGCCATTGAGCTATTGGCTCTTCAAATATTCACCTTCTTTAATGATAGCAAACATAAAAAAAATCTCTCTTGAAATACGTTTCTTTTTTGTGTGACTTATGAAAGATAAAATATCGTGTGTAAATATGTTCCCGAATGAAATTCTACCAATTGTCTCTTAGTATTCACCTGCGAAACACGAAGTTAAATTTCAACGATACAGTACATTTATTAAATAAATGTGTTTCACCTGCACATTGTCAGTCAGTCAGCTACAAAATATCGGAAGCGTTTTATATATTGACGCCACTTTCAGTTTTAGTTATAACTCAAAAATCACTTCGTTGAAATTGTGCACGAAATTGTGGGTGAAAGGGACCTCCTGCTAGTAGAAAAACTAAAATTTGACAATTATTATTTTATTCTAAATGAATATTATATCAAACATCGCAATAACTTAAGACTAAAGAACTTAAAGCAATACGTTTTGATGTACTTATATAACTATGCCATAGCTACTCAAAGTCAAAATCTATCTCCAAACAAATAAATTGCTTTAATGTAACTACCATGTGTTTTTGCTCAGATTATAAATTCCTACCGCTAAACCCAGGTCATGACTTCCAGGCCAGATTATAGTCTTAATTTAGTTATATCATTTAAATGAACCTTTTACTCAAATATCTATAAATAAATTTGGCAATCATTGCGTAAATAACATACAGATCATTTGTGACATTTTTGAAAGCAAATAGAAACTCAATGCCCGGATTTAAGCCAACGCATTGTAAAAATTTCGAACGCCACGAGACGAGGACAAATCGCTTTCTATATTTCACACGAAAGGATTAACTATAATCCATATATATAGAATTTAAAATAACTTAGACAACAACTGGCGATATTGTTTTTATTTTGTTCTCAATTTTTTTATTGATCAATAACCCGTTGAAAAAGCTTTTTTTGAAAAATATCAAGTTTCGAACTAATGGTATTTCCAGTAAACGCACCCTAAATCTATTTAAAACTAGTTCACAAATGTCTGTAATATTCATATTGTTTTTACGTTGTTCAAAAAGTTATCACACCCGTGAGTAGATTGTCTTCTGAAAAGAAAATGAAAAGAAAAACATGAAAGATAATCACCACCAATAAATAATTGAAATATATTAAAGAGGTCTTTTAATATATTATATAAAAATATAATATAATACATTGTGAAAAATAGTTAGAAATTGTTTAATAACTGAAAATGTTAATGTATGACCTAACATGCAAAAATATTATCAAATCACTATTCGAAACGTACCACCACACCACGCTCTAATTTTTTTTCTTAGCTTCACGCTTTATCCCGCACATGGCAGGGTAGGCAGAGGAAACTGCAGGGGCCGTGGGAACCTAGTGTTAAGACACTCTGTTACTTAGTCTCTGCTTTCTCCGTCCCCGCTTTCCGCCTTTGTTGAGGCATTGCGTGTTGAGTGGCGAAACTCAACGCCGCGCTTTGCCTAGTTTGCCAGAGTGAAAAAAATAGAAAAATTCATCTTCTCCGACTGGGGATCGAACCCAGAAACCGTCGCGTTACAGGCAGACGTTACGCCTCTGCGCCACGACGGTCCTCGCCACGCTCTAATTCATTAGTGTAATTGAGATAAATAGGTAAATAGCTTCACGATTTTCAAAAAATAGCTGTTAAATGGGATCTCGTTTTAAAACTCCTTTCCAGGCATTACATGTTAAGTTTCAAACGTGAAAATATGTAACAATATTATATCAAAAATAATATTTTTATATGAAAAACTAACCAATGACTTTGACGGCCTTGAATTATTTTATGTTTCTTTTTTTTTATACTTTATTGCACAAATTAAAAAAAAAGTACAAAGGGCGGACTTAACGCTATGACAGCATTTTCTGCCAGCCAACCCAGAATAGTGTAGGAGAGTAGTCAGTAGGGTGTGCTCATAACAGTTAAAGAAAAATTTAAATACATGCATAGCAATAGATGCCTAAAAATATATATAATAATAAAACAGTATATTTCTATGTTATACATAATTATAACA
>JAZFAU010001344.1:2500-12067 GCA_037178615.1 Dione vanillae
TAAACAAATCACTGTGTCAATTCATTCATAATGGCACAGATTATGTCATTAAAATATCACTTAATTTTAACTTATTTTATAAATAACATAAACACAAAACAGAGGCAAAGTCCATTCGACATTAAATATTTTTCTATGCATAGTATGTGCATCAATACACGTACGAGTACCGACGAGTTTTCTATCCCAAATACGAATTAATGATTACTTTATTATCTTCAATCATTAAGGTTAAAACGTTTAATATATCTTAAATAATATTTTGAGTTGTGTCCTGTAATCCTATACATATATCTCATACAGCATAAGTGTGATAAAATAATAACGATGTGTTAAGAAAACATAACTTTATTTACACTAAAACTTATTAATACAAAACTTCTTATCCGAGCCTATCTATATACATAAATAATATCAGACTTCTTTCTAATCACCATTATTTGCTTCACCGTGTCTAAAGTTGTGTCCCAGTGCCAGGTATAGAGTTCAGTTCCGGCTCAGGGGGTCGTATGCGCTCCGCGGCGGACACGTGCTGCGGCAGCGGGGCGCGGCGCGTCTCCGGCACACAGAGCACCAGCAGCGCGGCTGACGCTGAGCAGGCGCCGTACAGGAGTGCTTGTACATAGATGCTCTGTACACGAAGTAGAGGCATAATATATATTATATACAATAATAACAGCATAAACACAGGTTTCTGCTGTTCAATACTTATAGTAGTATATCGTATGGCCATATATCGTACCGTATCACTATCTACTGATTTTATTGCGCAATAAAAATATTTGAACTTCAATTCATGAGTTCGAACTAAATCTTCAAGTAACTTTCGGAAATATATTAAGAGTATATAAATGGATAAACCTATGATTATACTGTGTATACAAAGAGAATCGGGAAAGCCGATTCAAAACTCTTAAATTTGAAATTCTTACAAGGAGAGGTGTTTGCGGCGCCAGTATGGAGCCGACCCGGCCGACCAGCGACACCGCCGCCAGCGCCGACGACCGCGAGCTGGTCGGGAACAGCTCCGCCGTGTAGACGTACAGGGAGTTGAATGCAAACGAGATCGCTAGCTTGCCCATGAAAAATAGACCTAGACTTGTCCCGGAATGAGCTTAAACAAAAAGGAAACATTTAATTTCATCTATGAATTTACTATTTTACTCAAATAAAATGATCTATAAAACTCACATATAAAGTACGGGGTGACACATGCAATGCCGCAAATCAAGAAAGCTACAAAGATGCTTTTCTTGCGACCAAAACGCTCCAACGCCATCATGATGAGCAAAGACGCAACGATCTCCATCGCCATGTTGAGTGCGAAATTCGTATATTTATCACCAGAGAGCAAAACAGAATTGATTGTGAGTCCGTAGTATACAAACGAAGTGGATATCCAGCACCAAGAGCACATCAAAAATCTAAGCATAAGTACGCGAGACTTGATTAAGCTCAGCCAAGGATTATCTCGTGACTTTACTTCTTCTCCATTTCTATCCTCATTCTCCTCTACGACTTTCAATATATCTTCGTTTAAGGTAACCTGTAACATGTTTGTTGCAGGAATTATCTCAATAAGTAATTGTGACGTGACGTGTTACATCAGAATTCTGCCATTTACTAACATACCTTATTCCACCGAGCCACCTTCCGTATAGTAGTAACAGCTCGTTCTCTCTGCTTGGTGGCGTGTAGCCAGCGCATGCTCTCGTCAAGCAGCAGCCAGTACAGTGGCAGCAGCAGCGCAGGAGAGTGTATGGCTCGCAACAAGTTCCGCCAGTACTGGACTCTACTGGCGATGAAGGCGAACAGTACACCGCCCAAGCCATAGGCTACGCCGGTCGCGCAGGCAAACGCTGCTCGGAGCGAGGGGCGTGCCAGCTCTACCACTAAAAGAAGCACATATTTTGATCCTATTATTTCTTTAAATAAGACTAATTTTAACGTATAATCGAATTAAAACATGTTAATGACATGTCAAAAAAGTCCAACATAACGTACTCATGACGTATGCAGCACTGTTGAAGCCGTATCCAAGAGCAGCTTCAAAGAACTCCATTGCGAGATAAAGCTGATAGTTGTGGGAGAAAGACTTTACGATGCCCAGGGCTCCTGCAAATGCCGCGAAAATGCAGAATGCTGTTCTTCGACCCCACCTGCGGAGAAGAGGGAGATAAGAATTATGAAAGGTTCTGCTAAGATTTCCAAAGAAGATTAAATTAAAAAATTTACGCAATTTCTTGCATAGAGGGGTAATCAAAGAAAATAAAATGCCAAGACATTCCCGTTCGTAGGGTTTAATTAAGTTGGATTCCATAGTTTATTGTATTACACATTAAGTATTACCTGTCCGACACAAATCCCGTAAGGATCAGAGCGACGGGCAGCGCCGCGTTGCGCACTGTGCCCACGAGCGTGCGCCGCCACTCATTGCAAGCCATGTCGAACTAAAACAAAACCAAATTTTTACATATCATATAAAGGTGAATTGTACCGACTTGCAGCAGGGACGTGGCTTCTGCCTGTAAATGCGACAATTTGTGAGTTCGATTCCAACTTGGGGATAAAAGTTAAATTCGCACTGGCAAACTAGGCAAAGCGCGGTGTTGAGTTTCGCCACTCAACATGCCATGTCTCGAAAAGGTGAAGTGGAGAACGAAAATCTTAACACCAGGCTACCACGGTTCCCTTTATTTACCCTTTTATGAGTGGGGTAAAACGTAAAACTAAGGATTATGTATTTACAGTATTTGCGACGGCAGGGGATTCATTTATCAATGACAAAACGACGAGATTTAATTGATTTTTATGTAATTACAAATAGCTCCATGTTGATTTTCATTACACGAACTAACATGAACAAACTTATAACAAACTAATGTGGATTGTAAACTTTATAAAATATATAACTCGCAGAAAGTCATGTCATGTCTTTGAGCCAGCAGCAGTGGGAAAGCCCAGATAATAAATACAGCACGTATCTATTTGTTGAGATAAAAGTTATCTTACGAGTTTACTTTGTTTTATGCAATATTTTACATAATATTTTGCCTCATCTGTAAATAATCTCCAATATCTAAACTCGCCAGTGATATGATACTATTTCTGAAGACCTAACCTCTGCATATATAGTGTCCATATTTTTGTATACAAAGGCGTCACATGCTATAGTGTTGTTTGCATGGTAGTCTCCTCGCACACAGCTCAGCTGGTCGGAGGCGAGCGGCGCGAAGCGACGACATTGATCTTCGGGGAGAAGATCTGCGACTGTAGGGTTCTCGAAGATACTTCCATTTACCTCACATTCTGGTACTGTACAGCTGGAAGCCATACATACATTGAAAGTAAAAGCAGGAGTGAGAATTAAATAAATTGTTCATGGAATAAATTCTACTGTCGTATATTTTATACTTGAATCGTATCATAACAATAAACAGTTAATTTCAACGTGATGAGAAATGTATAAGTAATTTCTTACGCGCAGTGCCAAAGCATGAAAGTCTTATTGAAACGTACCTACGTCGTTGTGAGTACGATTCAAATATATTGATGCTTGTTTGTCAGTTTGACAGCGATAAGTTCCAAAATTACTGAAACTACCCATGACGGACGTAGATGATAGAATATTTATAAAAACGTTAGGGATCCGTACGAAAACTTAATAAGTGTAAAAAGACCGGACGAGCTTGAGAGCATCCGTACGTGTGATGCAGAAATGTTTTCAGTTGCGCAAAAATTGTATTTTAGTGTATGTGGTTTCGCTATATTGATATTCTACTAATACTATCAATAACTTCTTTTATACATGAAAATACACAGTCAGAAAGCGGCAAGTTTTACGGTTTCAAAATTGTCTAAAGCATGCTCCGTACTCATAAATGTTATTTTTTATACATGATTTATGAAGAGTTAAATCAAATTAGTTATTAAACCGATACATTTAAGTTATCTAATATATATGTAAAACACAAAAACATCTATTTATATATAATAAAATGTTGTACATGACAATGATTAATTTAGTCGGTTAAACCATCGATGAAGCGAATAGAAGCTTAAAAACCTGTCACGACGATTTTGTTATTCTGTCTTTTTCATTTAATTACACAAAACCTACTGGATAGACATAAATGAAGTTTGATTTGATAAATATTTTGGTCTCGTCAGTATCTGCGGGGAAAACAAAAATAAACATTAAAATCATTTCGATTACTCGCATTTGATGTAAATTATTATTTAATTTCGGTGATCTTCGCAGATTTTCACGAATTGATGATTACTTACTTGTCTATCTTATCTTTTAACAACTTTTAAAGAAAAATTTGAAATAAGATTTTGTCAGTGTAACATATTAAAATAAGAAGGTGTTAAATGTAAATGTTCTCTCAATAATTTGGTGTGTATGTTATATTTCCTGACCATTTAAATAGTCGTGCTACGAATTGTAATTATTCACGCGTTACACATAAAGTATGTATGTCATGTGCCACGAACATATTATATGTATATACATATAATATGTAGAATATTAGTGTTCGTGTAATACTTGTATACACATACATATATATTTTATATATTGATGCGTGTAACTAAAAACGCGCATTTCAAGTTTGAAAACTGATAGAGAAGAAAAATAGAAATTTAGCTGGTTTGAATTACTTTGATGAAACAGTTCCAACAAGACACTTATGCATAAATTGTATACTTTGGTATTTAAATAAAATATGTAATAATCTGAACGCAGCGGGATTAGAACTCGCGCCTTTAGCAAACCGTGAAAGAACTCTGACCACTGAGCCATGCATACTTCATCACAAAGTTCTTATATATCGTCGAAATTCTTATATACTTTATACAACTTATTTCGTTGATAGCGTCTCTTATAACATAGACAAATAGTTTGGCGAGAGAGAATGCTATTTTTATGACTTTCTAAGTGTTAGTCCACTAATCAATCTATTTTAAGTATGCAAATTAAAAAAAAGCTATCCGTAACCGTAATTGAAGTACATATGACTTAATTGGATATTATCGGATATAGGCCAAAAATGTTTTATTGCGTTTTGGTTCGTATCAAGTTAACGCGTCTCACTCGCGAGTCTGTTCTGATACTCTTCTTTTTGTTTCTCCGAAAAATTAATATCTGTAACAAAAACTGTTCAAACAACGGAAACTAATATAGAAACATTAAATTGACCAGAATAATGATATATCTACCTAAACATGTACAAAAAAATCATTATCACAAAGCCGATGATAAGCGTTTGTTAAATATTATATTAATTTAACGAGACTTGATTGTTTCTTCCATACTTTTACTTTTGCTTATCGTCTATTTGCAAATCGTCACGTGCTTAATGACAGATATCAGGAATCGCGATCTTAATTACTTTTATGCTTACTAATGGTGAGCGTACGTAGCGTACGTATCGGATCCTCATCAAGAAGCTAGTTGTCTTACTTAAATTTGACCACTTATGTCTATGTATGTAAGAATGAGTGCCTGAGTGTTTGGTCATCTGTAGAACAGGTTTTTTATCCAGTAGGGTACCGGTTTCAAAAGTACATGTCAAAAATACATGTGCACCACAGTCATTGGGACTTCCCAAAAATGTTTGGTAATTTTATGTTTTTAAAACTTTTACATATGACACTTGGATTACCGAAAAGGCACTACATCAGCGACGAACACGTAGTTCAAGGAGTACATAGCGGCGAACAGATTAGGGATGCATAGTAGGAACAGTGCGTAGCGGTGGTAGAGGCCGAAGTGGCCCAACTCACTGAGGGCTAGCTCCAGCGCTTCGTTAGAGTCCTTCACTGCTTTCGCTCTCGTGGAGTCCACGCTTCTCCTACTCCCTACACTATTCACAGCAGTATCACTATGTTTCAAATCCTCCATGTTATTGTCACGTGTCATTTTGATTGGTTTATACTTGTTTCATTGGTATTTGCAATTTATCGAACTTGTTTTATTGCTTTTTGCATCGTTTTTTATAAGTTCTGTAGTAGTATAATAAAAACGATTATTATGTCTCTACTAAAGTAGATTTTGATTTTGATTCACTTAATAATTTCATGTAAAACTGCACTCAACAGAACTTTTCTCGACTAACGAACATGACATGTGAAGAGAAAGCACGAGGAGGCTCGCGGGCGACTGCTTCCGCCATATCACGCTTGATACTGACGAGTGACGTAGTGGTGCGCCTCCGCCGCCGCCGCCCGCGCAGGTGGACGCGAGCCTTGCTTTATCGACATTTGTGATAACTTTGTAATTTTTGATAGATCTTATATTATATATGTGTTAGGATCTGTATCATGAATCATCTTTGCAACATCTTTTGATATAAAGATTATTTACACAAAGTAAAAAACGGATACTTGAGGTCAACTTAGACAAGCACCAAGCTATAATTTGAACACAATTTTTGATGAGAATATACAATCTGCGTCAAAATATTTATTTTATCAATTTAATTATAAATTTATTAGGCATCTATACAATATATGATTACAAATAAGTAAAAAAACACTTACAGCCACGAGTGTTAAAGTTCATTATTAAAAAAATATAGGACATACATAATCATACCCAGAGAGGCGCGAGTGTGCGGCGATAAAATGTAGGAAGACACGATGAGTCATCTTAGTTGATCTTTCAAAAATGGTTACGTTAAACAACTACCAGCTTTGCCACGTATACACCAGCGTAGGCAACATTTTTTGTATATATACATATATGCGCTTACTGCCTACAGTCAAGACGTTCCATTCTGATCCATCTAATGAAGTCCCCCGAGTGTGATATAACCCGCAAGCGTTGCGATTACAGTGTATCGGTGTCCTACTGAACCACGATGATCTTTACGAAATAAAATCAAAAAAATTAGAATAACAAATGAAATCAGATTAAATAAAACGATATTATATTATAATGTCGTTTAGGCATTTTATTTTTACTACCCTGAATATGGAAAATAGATATCATTGGTCAGAGCACCCTGAGAGTGAGTTCTGCAATGTTTGAAAAAAAGTTAGTCTGATGTAAAATACAACATTACCTTCATTCTTTATTTTATACTTTACGTTTTTAAGCTTGTTTACATTATTTAAGGTGGATAATATAAAATTGCTTTACATGATATATTAGTCAAGTTCAAGTCGTCGTGTGACCGGAACTAAGGAGGAGGTTCCATATTTTATTAATATCATGTGTCAACGTTAAATGCTATAACTTTTTAACTATAATAAGTTAGTGAACTTGACGAATTCAAAATTGCTTACTCATTTGGTATGAAATGAACTAAACAAGTACCTTTATAATGGAAAAAATACTGAAAGATTTTAAAAATATACAAAAAAATTGAAAAAATTGAAACGCGTATCAATAATCGGTTCACTCGACCGCTCACCCACGACCACTTGAACTGGAGTAATATTTTGTGTAAAGGAGTTTGTATCATGTCTTTCTTTAAGTATTTCTTCTATCTTTAGTGTGGATTTATACTTTGAATAAAATAAAATTAAAAAAATTATAATATTTTAAATTCTAAATAATAGTTTGGTCTTTGGGAAGTATTCGATAGGTTTTGATTACGCAACGGTTATCATACAAGTGTAGGAAAAACGAAGCAATTTATGCTTCAATATGCGCTGGCATGTGCTTTGTATTTAGTATTTAGATGTGCTATTTTATATAGCACTTTTGTAGGTAGGTTCTTTTGTAAGTACACATGACGCGCGTCCTGCGACATCGCAATAGTGAAGTTAACATTTTCGTTAAATTCATGTGACTTATTTAACGGAGTACTAGAAATAATGAAAATATGTACAAATTTCTTAGTTACTTTTTAAGAAAATTACTACTAATTTGAATGTGGCAGGTATATACAATAATTTGTATAAGTTATCTCAGCGCCTGCTGTCAAAGTATCGCACGACCATATCTCGCGTATTCATTTCAGGCGTTTAAACTTTGTAACTTTATTGCTTACATTACGTCATATGTAGTTCTTAGCGTTACACGTTACATGTAAAAGGTTAGTATATTTTGGTACGTGTATTTATTTCGGTTCCGACAACATGCCTCCTCGAGGGTATTTATATCTAGATTGCGTTCCCCACGTGCGCGCGCCGTGCTGACTGCGGCCGGCACTCGCGACACTATCACATGCTGGTCGCTTATCATGATTAGGGGATGATTATATTGCTTTATGTTATTTTAATAAAATAACATTATATTATAAAACTTAACTCGGGTGAAAATCAGTACGATATTTTATTATTAGCACATACACAAGTGTTTGCAAGACGCAGGTAAAGCAAGCAACAGAAGTGAAAGAGAGCATTGGACATATATATATGATAAGGGAGCTGAGAAAGAGGTGAGAGAGGCAAGGAGGGTGTAAGTCGCCTCTTAAATCCGCATTAGATTGTATCTTTTGTAACAAGACATCAGTTTTAATCACTTGTATGTGTACTTCTTGCGGTGAACGGTCGCCGGTCAGTGCTCAGTAGTCTCCTCTCGCGTTCCTGGCGCAGGCGGCCGGCTACCGGCATTACCGCGCTGACCCTCCGGCAGGCGGGACGTGTCACACCGTCCGCACTCTCCGTACTACGACACTGTACACATTACTCCACCAATAAACGGTAAACATTGCCGTAGTAATCATTAGTTAAACATTGATCAGATCCTAAAAACCAAAAGAGGGTTAATTATTTAAATCAGAAATAGAGAGAAGAGAGTTTCAATATGGAGAAGGAATGTGTGGGCTGGGGCTGGTGGCAGGCGCGCATCGCGGTGCTGCTGGCGCTGCCGGTGCTGCTGACCGGCATGTACTGCACCAACTACGTGTTCCTCGCCGCGCGCACTCCGCACAGGTTAGTACATATTTATACGTATATTTTACGTTTTATCCATTGTTGTCCATAGAAAGAACACTGTCTTGAGACGCTAATAGATAATAACGCTTTAACGTATTCAGAGATAACTAACGGGCGATCTTGTTAAACCCACAGAACAATGATATATACAAATATTTTTATAACTTACTTGTTATTAACGACTGTACCATTATACTGACTGTGACCATTAATTAAGAAGAATGACTGCGTAAACAATTGTGTTACTTATTCGCTACTCAGTTAAATAATTCCTTATTATTATTATCGTGTAAGCACGACGCACCTGACGTACACCTGACGAGCACCTGATAGACACCTGACGGACACGGACGACCGCGTCTTCATATTAGCGTTTAATTGATATAATTTTCATAAATAAATGTCTGTCCTCAATCGGCAGAGTACACGTAACAAAAACACTTGTAAAATGCATTTGTATTCGCTAATATTATCCTATTGGAAGCTCCGCCGCCAGCAGACGCCTCCATTTAGTGTTACTTGTCTATTAATAAAACATGCCTAAAGGCTTCACCGCCCACGGGAGCTCTTTAGATGTACCTGAAATAACAGCACACGCACTCGTACGTACTGTTAGATGCAGATTCATACATAGGTGGCGGGTAAATGTATGTACAGAAAAATAGCAGTAGCACCCCT
>JAZFAU010001345.1:0-12015 GCA_037178615.1 Dione vanillae
AATTTGACCGAGGCTCAAAACCTCCGCCGTGTTGATTGGTGCCGAGAAATTATCCAAAAATTTAACGGAGGTGACTCAAATGCTGTGTTCGACATACTAATGGGTGACGAAAGCTGGATTTATTGTTATGATCCGAAAACCAAAAGACAGTCTGCTCAGTGGGCGTTTCCTTCCGAAGAGTTGCCAACTAAAGTGAAGAGAGGTCGAAGTGTTCGAAAAAAGATGGTGGCCTCGTTCTTCGGAAAGACAGGTCATTACGCGACAGTTGTCTTAGAGGATCAGAAAACGGTTAATGCAGAGTGGTACACTAACAACTGTTTGCCACTTGTCTTGGAAAAAGTTCGAGAGAAACGACCTCGCAGCAGGATCCTCCTTCATCACGACAATGCCTCGTCGCACACCGCCAGGCAAACGATCGACTATTTGGCGACCTTAGACGTGGAATTACTGGGTCACCTGCCGTATAGCCCCGACCTCGCACCCTGCGATTTTTATTTATTCCCGAAAATAAAAAAAAAACTTCGAGGAAAACATTTTAGGGACGCCTAAGAAGCAGTGGCTGCGTTTCAAAACGCCGTTGAAGAGATCCCTAAGGCCGAGTGGGCAAGGTGCTTTTCTCAATGGTTCCATCGAATGCAGCGATGTATTGATGTAAATGGACGCTATTTTGAAAAGTTATAATAAAACTAATAACTTGCTAGAATGCTTAGTTTTTGATTTTCTAAGAACTTTCAGTTGACCCTCGTAGCGTTGAGTTCCGCCGAACGACTAACAAAGAAATATTTAATGAAAATTTGTAAACACAATCTTAATAACACTCTTTGATTAACATATAATATGTACAAAGCGGTAAAAAGAAAGACAAACGTAAAAAGAAATATTTTATTCTGTTACTGAACCCGCGACTACCCTAAATTTTGAAAACGTCACTTTGAAAAAAAATATATTTCTATTACCTCAAAATATAGTCAATGTTTATAAAATTTACATATTTATTACATGTCAAGACACTTGACATACAACTGGGAGTAGAGTAAACAGTGCACAGAGGGCGCAGTGCGGTGACATTCCAATTTGCTGTGGAAAATGAAAATAAATTATATTTATAAAATTAAATATAAATATAGTGTGTCATCCTCCTTGGAGGAAAAATAAATTTTATTTTTTTTAAACTATTATATATAAATAAAAGAGGAAAGGTAGGTACATTTTTAAAGCATAGAGTCGAATTAAAATAAGATCTTCTTATGATGTTTCCTTAGAAAATGTTTGTTTAAACAAAATGAACGAGTTCATATATATAACAGTTTTGTTCTATAAAAATTACTGTAACTACAATAAATAATTTAAGTAATAGTAAACAAAACAAGTTATTTGTGATCCAAACACTTAAATACATAAACTAAATGTATGTACATTTGAAGCGACAAGCAATTTCTCAAATCGTCCCTTTAATCCTTTGTCTGGACCGAGCCCAGACACCTCCCGTTATTTTCACGTAAAGCTCTGCATATTTATTTTGTACCTACTAAGTGTTTATATTACCTGGAAGCTAAAAAGGAAGAAAAATAGAACTTTTTTTAACACCATGTTATATTTTATAATAACATAATTAAAGGTTAATAGCATCCTAAAGTGGAGATATAGTTAAGAGTTTTCAAGCTTATTCCATACTCAAAGAACAAACTATTTTATTTTCAGGCTGTGGTAAACCACATGCTGTTGACCTTTAGCAAATAACATACATTGTCTTAAATCCTGTAGATAGTGGAAAGAGGAGTATCTAGACACTAAACTTTAGCTACCAATCTTGTCGTATATGTAGAGTATGGAAAGAAAAAAATTCGTAGTTGTGAAATAATATTAACTTATCGTCTTGTAGTATGTAAATATAACATATAAAAAGTATTGAACGATTGCAACAGTCATTTGTGTTTAATTACAATGTACATCCTAGCCTCTCTTTGTAATTTATATATCAAGGTTAAAGCTTTTCTAAATTTAATTTAATAGCTTTTTCATTCTCGATGAATCTAGACCATATAAGATATCTGCATATATATGCAACGTTAAACATATGAATGTATGTTTTATTTTATATATTCGTTTAAAATATATAAATATTTTCAAATAAATTTATATTTAATTGTAATCGTGTTAACAATAGTTGGAGCCATCAAAATTTACTGTCAATTTATCCAATTAAAAGTTTTCTGATAGTTGATGTTGTTACAAACGATGTTGATTGATTGAATTTAGTATTGTTTAATCAAATATAACTAGCTTAACTTTAATGGCTGAAACAAAGAGTCCGTTGTATTAAAATTATAATAAGAATCGTGTAGTGATTCGTATAACGTATAGTGTAGTCTTCATAGTTCTGTTCTTCAGTAACAGCGTTAATAAAGTGCCAGTAGAGCACAAGTCACTTACGATTCAGTCACGTTATATGGAGAAAACATTAATGGTTTACTTTATAATATAACATCTAGTAAAAGTTCTTATAGTCACCAAATAGCAGCGTACTTACAGACACAATAATAGGATAAATTTATACTCATTATACTGTAATAATTTTTTACTAGTTCTAAAATGCTTTCTGTCAACACTACGTCTTACAATATTTATGATATTCAAAACAAAAAAAAATAATAACGATTGTACTATTTTAACTTTATTTCTATGAATGCTTATTAGAAACTTCCAACATATCCTAAAACTAAAATATATGAAATTTCAGTCAAGCTCCATACATTCACGTCACGTAAAGATTTATATGGTAGTTGAAAATTCGAAATTGAACGTAATGTTGCGATATGATTTTCTCTTCGAGCTTTTGCTCTGCACAGTTTAGTGATTTTTTTTTGTAGCTTCACGCTTTATCCCGCACGTGGCAGGATAGGCAGAGGGAACCGCAGGAACTGAGGGAACCTAGAGTTAAGACACTCCGTTGGTTAGTTCCTACTTTCTCCGTCCCCGCTTTCCGCCTTTTTCGAGGCATTGCGTGTTGAGTGGCGGAAATCAACGCCGTGCTTTGCCTAGTTTACCAGAGCGAAGAAAATGGAAATAGAAAAATCCATCTTCCCCGACTGGGAATCGAACCCAGAAACCGTCGCGTTACAGGCAGACGTTGCGCCGGCACAATTTAGTGATTCATTCATATAAATTTAAACATATATTTCAAGGTGGAATAGTCGAGACGATTCTAGAATATACTTTATCATGGCATACGATATCTTATAATAATATTATTACTATTTAATTAGAATTAATTTATATATCTAATTATATATGACAAAGTACGGCGTGTGGTTCTAATAATAACAATTAAAAATATTAAAAATTTAGTCTCGTCTTAACATAAGGTATTATCTGTATATGTAACAATGGACTGAAAATTTAGTGCTAGATGAACTACTCGTACATTTATAATTTTTTAAGACTGTCCTTCATTGTTCTCACAAGTCAGTAGTAGTGGTCGCAGAGGACGAGGTCTCAGTACGACAGTTGCAGGATTGATTCCTACTCAGAGCAATATTTTACAATATTTTTATTTCCCCGCTCTGATAGCTGATTTATGCGGCACTGAATTTTATCATCAAACAAATATTCTCCAAGATAGAGCAGAAAGTGAATAACAAAATGTTTTGATACTTCCTTTACCTACCCTATTAAATCGGAAAAAGCATAAACTAAAAGTTTACATTTGACTAAAAGACTATAGTATAAATTTACTGTAATCTCCTATCGATTAGTTTCTTTGTAGAAAATCCACATCAAAATTAGTTGTTAATAAATCACAACATAAACAGCAACTCATAAGTGCCCTGGAGAGAGAGGAAGTAAATCGTTTAGGAAGAGGTGAACATAGGATATCGAGGACGGCTATTTAATAGAGCTTCCACTTGGCTAAAAGCAAAAGTTAATCTTCAAAGTTAAATTTGTTATGCCAATACTTCTTTTGATGTGAAATTTTGCGGATTTGATTCCCGCTTCCATAGGCCACCAAAGTGAGGGAGCCGTAGGCGGGATAAATGTGAAATTTTATTTGTTGTCACGGCAAAATCAGATATAACGGATTAGTTTCAGAAAATGAGAAGTTCATTAGCCGCTGGCAACAAAAATTGCGACATTGTCGGAATATATCTCCGATGGCCTGGCCCCTACGCGTATAAATCTTCGTAACGTAGTAGGAACGCATCTTTAGACAGATCGCTCATAATTCTAAATGATACATTTTACCGAAAGCAAATAAATAAACATAGATAGCACTTGGCGTTTTTGCACGCGACCCCTTTCTGTCAACATTGACAAGTCCCGCAAAGTCGGATACCAATAGTATGAATGGAAAAAGGCAGGCATCACGGTTGGTTTGGTAATTACCCATAAGAGGAGCAATAGTCCGCCTCTGTCGTGACGGCGGACAAGTTAATACATCGCGCGCAGTACGGCGAGCTAAATGCCTTCCCGACACTCGGCCATACCGTTGCTCTTATCGCGTACAGTGCGTCGGCGGCCCTGCGTGAAACAGACGCGTGTGCTCTAACGAAATAAATTTTTTTTGTAAGTGATGTTTTACATCGAGATGACGGGTATTTTTGCTTATAGTTATATGCAGATGACTAAGCCTTCCGCCTACAACGCATTAATTGTGTTTGTCTTCTAGAAAAGGGTTAAGGGATGAAAGTTTCTTTTAAACTAATGGATTGTCCCTTTAAAGACAAGCGTATTCCTTAGAAACGATTCTGTTGACATAAAATTGCGAAGTCGATTAAAGGAATAATTTAATTCTGCTAATGTTAATTGGCCAATAGTTTTAGAATTTTTGTTTTTAGGTTGATTAATCTCGTAATAGATATGCAAAACAACGTTTTAATTGATTATAAAATTAGAATCTAATTTTGACAATTGAAGTAAGTTTTGTTCAATAATAGCTGCGTTTGTTTTTAATTCGGGTATGGTTCCGTAGCTCTTGACATCGTAGGCCACTGTCCTCTCCTCAAACAAAAATTTAGGGCCCATGCCACCATAGCTCTGAGCTTTAACTGAATGGGTTCGGACGCATCGAGATAGTAAGTAGGCGGGGTTGGGTTTGTAGGTACATGACGCCAAGCTAAGCTAAGCGGTCGTGTTTTCACAATTTCGACCGACCCGATGTGCGGACTATGGTTTAAATTGCTGGAGTACAGGTGATCCATCCTAATACTAGCGCTGAGTCACACCAGGTTGCATCTTGTTATACGGAACTGAACGATTCAATGGCAAGTTTTACTCAAATTTGCCGCAGTTGTGCCGCGCACAGCTCGAGCAGTGGTATTGTTGGTAGGTTGATCGGAGCGACCTTTGATCGAGACATAGTAGCGTGAAACTCTACGATGTAGAAGCGTCGGTAGACTGAAATAGACACATGCACATATGCAATAACTTGATGCTCGCAAAACGAATGTAATTCTATCCTTATGAAATCGCATAATATATAACGAGGAAATTTTATTGAATAATAAATGTTTAAGTTTGCTTCTGGTATGCGCTCCCCAGCGCACGTTGAACAAGATTGTTTGGAACGGGTTGATCCCATTCTAACTTCAACGTCCATAATCGTTGTATTAATAATTTTGAAAGTACAGTGAAGGCGGACAACTAGTCCTAAACGGATAAAAATTTTAAAAGTATGTGAAACAATCTGAAGTTTAGTACAGGAGTCACTCGGTTTGTTGGAAATTTGACAAGAAAAATGTAAATTATCGCCTTTTGGATCCCAGCCTAAGCCTAGTGTGCTAGTAAGAATTGCTAAGGCGAAGATTTATCTTCTAAATTAATACTTGGAAGTTTTTTAAACATAGGGGGTAAATTAGCTCGAACCCTTGCGTAATTAAAACAGCCTGAATGTAAAATCGTTTGACCTGAATTACAAATGTATAAAAAGCTCTTCTTCACTATTTGCCCGGTAATTAAATCATCGCAATAAAGTCACGCTGAATTATGTTTTAAATTGTACATTATTGCACTTTGTCCCAGCTGATAAAGACACCTAGTGCTAAGAAAGATAGCACTGGTGTTACCGTGAACCAATACGGACCGTATTCAAACTTAGTGTTATAAGGTGTTGAGACTCATTCTTCCTCCATAACATCTGGAAGACTGCGATCATTGTCATGCACCATTGATTTGCGATTAATTTTTCTCAATACGCCGTGAGAACTATTGTTAATCGAAATATTAATAATATGGAGCACAAAGTGAGTCTTGAATCGTGGGAACTATCAAGCTGGGATATCGTTTAGGATAAACCACTGATGGGTTGCGCTGAAGCGTCAAAGACAACGCGTAGCTTAGTTGATTCGAGTTCTCATTAGAACAGCGTGAGAATAGAAATGACCCGGATGCCGACTATTGGCCGATAGCTCTGAAACAGTGTCCTAAATGCTAAGTACTCCTTTATAAAAACACGGTACGCTTGTTTAATTCAGGATTTTTTCTAAACCGCTCTCGAGATTAAGGAACCGTTTCTTTGCGAGATCGTATGAATTACATAGATATCTGGCGAACTCCTGAGAGGCAGACAACACAGAAACTCCAGATTCCAAAACGGCCGGTTTTCCGCTGAGTCATAAAGTGCTGCTCCAGTTTACACGATCGAACTTAATAAAGGTCTTTGAGGCAACTCTTCGAGCTCCCAAAACTACCATTGGCTCATGTAATGTGTGTGTTAAAGATGCTTTGACCTAAAATTGCAATAATTGAATTTGATCAGAGGTTAATAAAATAGGGGACCGGAAACTATCCAGCGAACGTGAATCGTAAAAAATTGTTATTTTACACCTAGAGATTTTTGTTCCTTCCCCGTATAATCTCCAAAATAAATCGGGCACCTAGTAATGCATCAACAGGCGCAGGCGAATAGAAATTGGGATCAGCTAATTTGATATGTGAGGCAAATTAAAAAATTGTCGTAGTCTATGTTAAGACTTAGGTAGTTTCCCGTTAGCTCGGGCATAATAAAACATGTAGAAAAAATATAATTTACTTTGCATGCATTAAATTTTACGAGACACCTTCATGATATGATACTGGCTACGTTCCCTATGACTAAATATAAGGTTCGTGGGTATGGATTCCAACCCTAATCTATTTTTTACTGATTGAGTTAAAAAGCGAGACTGACTGCCACTGTCTAACAGGGCACGTATAGTTTCAGTCTTCGAATTTACGGATTCAGACTTCGATCATGGACTGTCGACAAACTGACGTGCGTAAAAGGTTGTATAGAAAAAATGAAGTCTTAGCTCGTTTGTGCAGTCTGAGAAGATGTGAATAGTTTTTTGAATGTGACGGCAAAGAATCGTTACTAGTTTTATGTAACAAGGTATTGTGACGCCCTTGCATTCGCGACATGATACTGAGGTAAGGTACCTGACGTGCATTATGGCCAGGAAACGGAGACCAATTTATACAAGTTAAGTTTGAAGGATTCGGCTACTCTTAACTCAGGCGTTTCGCTAAAAATGAAGGGCAATTATAATGAAATGTAACCTTGCACAAGACACAATGAGACCGATTATTTGTTTGATTAAAACCTAAATTGGAAGTGCACGAAAACCGACTTTGATGTTCGTAACCTTATAAAATGATTACTGCTATTGAAGGGACGATGACATACTAGTGGGAAATGGCTGGTTATGGCTTAACGATCTAATTACTCAGCACTGGTCCTGATAAACTTTATGAAATTGTTCTAAGGTAGGCCTATCCTAGAATATTGCGATGCTCCTCCCACTTTAACTAGGGGGTTATCAACTGGAACTAACTTATGTAGGAGAGCGTATCCCACTGATCTGTGGGCTGACCTAAGGCCTTTTGTAACGACGTAAATGTTACTAACCGGGTCAACAATGATCGTAATTGACTATTCGGATTCCCTACATAACGGCTCAATGTGAACAAGGCATTGAGGGTGATTATATTAACTGTCTCTGATTGCGTACGCTCGCACAGTAAACTCCAAGAATTGTTGTAGTTAATACCGAAACTTCCAAGTTTAGAAATGACACGAGCGGCCTCACCTCTAAATATGAGTTAAATAATAAAACTTATAAATAGGTAGGATCTTTTCGTTGTAATGCTATAGGAGATTTAAAAGTATCACGAAACTCGAGAAGCGAAAGCGGTTCCGTCAAATTTCGAATTTGTATTGTAATGGTAATTTGAAAAACCTATGCCCCATGCGTTTCGCGCTGACATTGAGAATACCTGCTTTCTTCGTCATCTAAATTTTGCGTAGATTCAGAAGTAACGCGTAAGGATATTTTGGCAATCGATATGCTACCAGCGATGGCATTCTTCATCTCCTCGCGATATCTAGATCCGCTTCCTAAAACATCACCGTTCGAAGTGTCGATCTGACATTGCACGCGTTAAACTCGCTCGATAAACATTCGAACTTACTAGCGTGATCTTTATTTCGTTTAATTGAACAACGTTCTAAACTAGACAAATGGTTAATTTTTATGTAGTTTTTAAACTTAGTGACGCGTCCTTTATACTACGGCGTTTTTAATTAATTCTTGTAAGGTAGACATTTTAATGCAAACAAAAGAACAACGCAAGTATTAATGAGAATCAAGAATTAAAACAGCTGAATCTATCAAAAGCGACAAGAACTTCACTTGGAGTAGGTAATAAAGTTTTACATACGCTAGCCTTTGTTAGCGATAAAGCTAATTGCATCGGGAACCTGCAGAGAAAGACCAGTTCTCAGGCTCAGCGTGCAGTACCGGCACCCCCGGTCAACACTTTCGTACGCTTCTAAAAGTCGGCAAGATAGGATTAAAAATATTTGCCTTAAAATGAATGATGAAAGGGAGGGTATGAAAATTGAAAGTGCTTTTAAGTTAGGTTGCGAATTAATGGCAGTTGTAATTTACTGAAAATCAGGAAATAAAGTGAAATCGTTAAAAATAAATAAAGAAAGTGCGTTTAATTAATACGGTAGGAATCGAACACTTAGCTTTAGTTGCGTTTAGCCAATAGTGCTGCAATTGAAGTTATAGTGAAGTTGAATTATTATTACAATGACTGGCAATTTTGAAATTTAACGGTTACAACTAAACTTTTGAATTTAAGGGGATATGAGCTAGACACTTGGTGAGATAGCTATAAAAATTAGTGTGGTATGATAATGGTGATAATAGATAGATGGATGATGATGATGGATGGATGATGAGATGAAACGGAGAATTTGTTGGAAATAGGGACACTTAGCTGATTTGGCCCTGCTCGGCAGCGATGGTAGGTACTGCGGCTGGTGCTTGCCACAATCTTCTAAGGTTGCTGAGCGCAAGCCGTGTGCTGCGATGCGGTTGCGAATAGGCGATGTGCTTCAGACGCGATTCCGTTGGATTGAAATATTTCTTGCCTAAGTGTCCTGTCACGGTCGCCAATTTTTATGTTCGGATTTAGCTAGGTTAAAGAAAAACTTCCTTTGGTTTGCTAATACTTACTTGAGTGTGGCTAGACAAGAAATAGTAGCCGGAATGAATATTCAAATTTGAATGTTAAAAGAAGAACGATGTTCATAGACAAAAGGTTACAAAGTATAAGATACTGTAGTAACATAGAACAATGTCCTATAAAATAAATGTAGTGCAGTCCACACGTTAGGCGCCAAATACTATATATATATATATATATATATATATATATATCTATATTATATATATAAATATATATATATATATATACATAATATTATATATATATGTATATGTATATATAATGTATAGGTATAGTAGATATATATGTAGATATATGGGATATCATATGTATTATAATGTACATATATGTATATCTATATTATATAATATATATATATATAATATATATATATATAATAAGATTATATATATATATATATATATATTATATACCTATATATATATATATATATCTATATATATATATATATAGATATATATATATGTATATGTTATATATATGGTTCTGTATATGTCTATATCTATGTTAATATATGTATATAATGTATATCTATATATCTACTATACATATAGATAGTAATATTATAAGTATTTATATTATAATATTATCATATTATATATTAAATATATATATTATTATATTATATATATATATATAGTATATCTATATTATATATATATATATATATATATCTATATGTATATATCTTTATATATATATATATATATAATATATATATATAAGATATATATATATATATATATAGATATATATATATATAATATATAATACTATAAATATATATATCTAATATATTATTATATATATATTATATATATATAATATATATATAAAATTTTAAACATATATATATATATATATCTATATCTATATATTTACATTGTTGAGAAGTGAAATAATGATTTCTACTTCATATATCCTAAAACAGTATTCGTAGCCCAACTCGCCTCGTATCTGATTATCATTTGCGTCATGATTTGGCTTGGTCAAGAATTACCTTTGGTAATTTAAAGTTTTAGTAAAGGAGATTTAGGCTTTTGGTACGAAAAGTTAAGCTTCGAATATTAATAGTTCTGTCATAGTTTTGTTCTCCACAAAACAAGTCAGTAATATAAGGATGACAAATTGATGTTTTCCTTACATTAGCATCACTGAATACTTTAAGAAAGATTCTCACAGATCTTTTCTTCATAATGTGACAAATAACTTAACTCAGCCCATTATCTTGAAAACATGGCGAAGTACTTTATAACAATTGTTCAATTGTTTGTAAGAAGTTATAGTAATATAATTTGACAGCTTCTTAGTGTAAATTTTCATGTCCTAACCGAATTGTTAATTAATTTTAATTAATTTTATTAATTTAATTTTACGAAATTTAAAACAATCGTATTATTGTTAATAATTTATTTAATATCCAAAGTTGCTCCTATCTGGTACTCTTACAATAGCAGAATTAAATAAACAAGATTAGAGAATTAAGAAACAGGACGTTGTCAAAAATTATTTATATAACTACATCGTTGGTTGTTCCATAAGGGTACTGTTATATATTTTGATTTTTGAAATATTTTTCCACAGTATATAAATAAAAATTTATTTAGAAAGCTCGGTAAATACGAATTTTGATGGAGCTTGATTAGAACGTTTGGCTTAATAGTTAGAGCGCTTGTATGGCTAAAAACCACCGCTATAATGATAATATTAATTGATTTTCTAAAATCATATTTGTTTCCTTACTATGTAAAACAATATAGAGAGTAAACACTTTAGCGGCAGTTATTTCAACAATAACTAAGAGTATGAGTGATAAAATATAAAAAAATATATATTTATATGACAGTGTAAATGAGAGTTGAAAGCCATTCTGTAACATTGTCACTGTCTATTGTAAGATGAGTTTTGTAAGCCTCATCTTTCATTCGACGGTCAATTCATATAGATCTTTTAGTGTCACTTTTTATTATTCAGCAGTGTAAGCAGAGAGAATCTAGTGTTAAAACACTCTGCTTCCCGTGTTGACCTCAAAGCGGAGTTCAACGCGTTGCTTGTCTAGTTGCCAGGTCGAAGAAAATGGAAATAACATAACTAATTTTCTCCGAGCGTCAATTAAACTCTCAAACAAAAAATACCTAGAGAAGAATTACTCTAGAATCACTATGAGAGTCAACAGAATCACAAATAACTACACCAAAACGTTAGTCGTATAAAGGCGAAAAATAATATTAATACCTATATATTGAATATAGATTAATAGCTAAAAACCCCAACCCGGTGTACGATTAAGGTTGTAAAAACAGGCTCGTAAAGTAAAACGACCTCGTAAAATACAAATAGTCCGCTCAAAAGAATTAATTTTTTTCAATGTTCATAGACGTTAAAGACATTAATTCTGATTTTTATGTGAAACACTTTTCCCAGTAATTATTGGAGGGTATTCAAAAGTGTGGAGGTCAAAGAGGCCGCAGATTCAATAAATATGATTCAAAATATATGTAA
>JAZFAU010001346.1:0-11943 GCA_037178615.1 Dione vanillae
TGACGGAGTTCCAGACCAACCTGGTGCCGTACCCGCGCATACACTTCCCACTCGCCGCCTACGCGCCTGTCGTCTCAGTCGACAAGGTAAGTGGAGTGCGGCTACTAGAATACTGTGTATACATATATTATGATTTTATTATAGATAAATAGATCTGGATTGGTGTATGTTAGTGACCCAAGAAGAGAAAACTCGCGTTTTAGAAGAGGAGCTCCGATCAGCGCTTGGGACTTGCGACCCAAGTGTAGGTTTAAAGGGGGCCCTTTAAAATGCACCACGCTCACCTTCACTGTCCGAGTTCGTCCCACTACCTAAACCAAATTTAAATGATTCTACCAAGCCGGCCTTTAAAGTGCGTCTAGAAATGAATTTATAATAGTTCTGGACAGGCCGAGATCTTGATAATACCTCCAGTGGAACTAAGTATAATTGTTATTGTCATTATTTTTCTCCAGTAAAATATGAATCGATACAAACCTACAATTAGTCAATATTTCTCTTTTTCTATTCACTCGAATACGTGCTTATCAGTTCTTTGAATTAGTAAACTGTTTTATATTTCTACAGGTTGGCTTTATAATTTTGGAAACGATGTTTGATAATTATTTTTCCTAATACATTGATACATTTGTCGTTATTAATATTTTCAAAAAAAACCCTCTTTTGAGAATCGATTCAGGAACCCTTAGAGCTGCGACTATAATATATACAAATTACAAATTTTCACCTTTCTTGCGAGCTAATATAAAGCTTATTACGAAGCTTTAAGCGTTCTTCCTATACGCCAGGCATACCACGAGGCATGTCAGTATCGGAGATCACAGCGGAACTGTTCGAGCCTCAGAACCAAATGGTGAAGTGCGACCCGCGCAACGGCAAGTACATGGCGTGCTGCCTGCTGTACCGCGGCGACGTCGTGCCCAAGGACGTCAACGCGGCCATCGCCTCTATGAAGGGCAAGGCTGGCATACGGTTTGTAGACTGGTGTCCGACTGGGTTTAAGGTGAGGCTTAGTAGAGGTAATATCTATAGGGTAAAATAGTTTGAAATTTAAAATAGTTTATAGGTAGGTGTAAAACAAGGTGTAAGGAATTCGATCCTTACTAAATACGGTACATGTAGAACTTAATTTTCTTTTGCCAATATGGAATATTTGTCTGTTCTTACAGAACAATGCAATATTTTCCTGCTATAGTTATTGAGGATTGAAAATCACTTTCATTTTTATGGCTTATCCTTAGCCCTTCAGATTAGGCAAAATATAGAAGTTTAAATTTAGTAAAAATATCTTATTATCTCGTCCTGGTAACAGAGACAAACAGTTATATTTTGAGGATCGTGCCTTATCCTACTACTACTGAGTTCTCTCTTCCTACACTGCTACGTATTAAAGACTGTGTGTCATCACCACCACCACCACCACTATCATCATCGTCATCATATCATCACTATGATCTTCATCACTAGGTGGGCATCAACTACCAGCCGCCGTCGGTGGTGGCGGGTGGCGACCTCGCGCAGGTGAAGCGCGCCGCCTCGATGCTGAGCAACACGACGGCCATCGCAGAGGCGTGGGCCAAGCTCGACCACAAGTTCGACCTGATGTACTCGAAGAGGGCGTTTGTGCACTGGTTAGCGGCGGGTTTTGGAGGATTGGGAAATTGGAGGATTGGGAAATTGGAGAATTGGGAAATTGGAGGATTGAGAAATTGGAGGATTGGGGAATTGGAGAATTGGGGAATTGAAGGATTGGGGAATTGAAGGATTGGGGAAATGAAGGATTGGGGGAATATTTAATTTAGTTAATATACTTCATCAACAACTCATCTTGGGAACACAGATAAACAGCAAACATTTTTATATTGAGAAACGGTGTGACATCCTACCTACCAAGTTCTCTCTGCCTACACTGCTACTAATAATATACTGCTGCTAGTTTTGTATATAGGGATGTGGTTATTATTGGCAAATTAAGTTTGATGTGAAGGTCTTTTTGGTATTTTTAAATCTGGTTAGACCAAGTTAAATGGAAAAAATAATAAATTCTAATTGCATGACAGTTTAGGGAGTACCTACAGAATATATCTTTTCCTTTTTATTCTACTTTTTTCAAGTTTTAAATTGTTCATTTTTAGATTATAAAACGATTTATTACTAATAACGAAATGGCACTCTGTCACAGGTATGTAGGAGAGGGCATGGAAGAGGGCGAGTTTACGGAGGCGAGGGAGGACCTCGCGGCGCTCGAGCGCGACTACGACGAGGTCGCCATGGACACCTCTGACCTCCCCACAGACTGCACCGACGAGTTATAACATTGCCTTTATATAAAGAGGTGTGAGAGGCGGTGGGATTTGATTCCCGCTTGTGATACGTTTTTTTTCTACACAGTCCGCACAAGTATTAAGTATTTTGGGTTTTAATACTGAAAATCGGTATTCTTTAAAGTTTGTAAATATAACCTGTTACAATGTAGGTATTAGACGTGAGTGGACGCTAGAAAACCGCGGCGACGTTTTTAATCGTTTATTATGGCAGAAATGCGAAATTGGAAAAGGTTTGGAAAATGTCCACGGAAGTCTAATGCTTATTATTATCTCTCGGTCTTCTCATAATGTAGCAAGTTCAAATCCATTTAATCGAATAGTAACTTTCTTCAGTTTGTTTTTGTATGTATATTTGTAAGTGTAATTGTTTTGTGCTGTTTTCGTGAATTTTTGATGTCTGTTGTGTTTTTGTAATAAATATTGAATTTTTCACGTAGTGTTTTATTTATAAATCTGTGTTTAATTAGAAGTTTGCTAAATTATAGTATTGCGGGGACGAAGAAAGCAGAGAGTAACCGAGTTTCTTAACACTAGGTTCGTATGGTTCCTGCAGTTCCCTCTGCCTATAATGCCATGTGCGAGATAAAGCGTGAAGCGACATAAAGTGTGGAGTGAAAAAAAGTGTTTAAAAAGCATAGTCTGTGTGTATATATATATATATATATATATATTATATATATATATATATATATATATATATATATATATATATATATATATATATATATATATATATATATATATATATATATATATATATATATATATATATATATATATATATATATATATATATATATATATATATATATATATATATATATATATATATATATATATATATATATATATATATATATATATATATATATATATATATATATATATATATATATATATATATATATATATATATATATATATATATATATATATATATATATATATATATATATATATATATATATATATATATATATATATATATATATATATATATATATATATATATATATATATATATATATATATATATATATATATATATATATATATATATATATATATATATATATATATATATATATATATATATATATATATATATATATATATATATATATATATATATATATATATATATATATATATATATATATATATATATATATATAATATATATATATATATATATATATATATATATATATATATATATATATATATATATATATATATATATATATATATATATATATATATATATATATATATATATATATATATATATATATATATATATATATATATATATATATATATATATATATATATATATATATATATATATATATATATATATATATATATATATATATATATATATATATATATATATATATATATATATATATATATATATATATATATATATATATATATATATATATATATTATATATATATATATATATATATATATATATATATATATATATATATATATATATATATATATATATATATATATATATATATATATATATATATATATATACACACAGACTATGCTTTTTAAACACTTTTTTTCACTCCACACTTTATGTCGCTTCACGCTTTATCTCGCACATGGCATTATAGGCAGAGGGAACTGCAGGAACCATACGAACCTAGTGTTAAGAAACTCGGTTACTCTCTGCTTTCTTCGTCCCCGCAATACTATAATTTAGCAAACTTCTAATTAAACACAGATTTATAAATAAAACACTACGTGAAAAATTCAATATTTATTACAAAAACACAACAGACATCAAAAATTCACGAAAACAGCACAAAACAATTACACTTACAAATATACATACAAAAACAAACTGAAGAAAGTTACTATTCGATTAAATGGATTTGAACTTGCTACATTATGAGAAGACCGAGAGATAATAATAAGCATTAGACTTCCGTGGACATTTTCCAAACCTTTTCCAATTTCGCATTTCTGCCATAATAAACGATTAAAAACGTCGCCGCGGTTTTCTAGCGTCCACTCACGTCTAATACCTACATTGTAACAGGTTATATTTACAAACTTTAAAGAATACCGATTTTCAGTATTAAAACCCAAAATACTTAATACTTGTGCGGACTGTGTAGAAAAAAAACGTATCACAAGCGGGAATCAAATCCCACCGCCTCTCACACCTCTTTATATAAAGGCAATGTTATAACTCGTCGGTGCAGTCTGTGGGGAGGTCAGAGGTGTCCATGGCGACCTCGTCGTAGTCGCGCTCGAGCGCCGCGAGGTCCTCCCTCGCCTCCGTAAACTCGCCCTCTTCCATGCCCTCTCCTACATACCTGTGACAGAGTGCCATTTCGTTATTAGTAATAAATCGTTTTATAATCTAAAAATGAACAATTTAAAACTTGAAAAAAGTAGAATAAAAAGGAAAAGATATATTCTGTAGGTACTCCCTAAACTGTCATGCAATTAGAATTTATTATTTTTTCCATTTAACTTGGTCTAACCAGATTAAAAAATACCAAAAAGACCTTCACATCAAACTTAATTTGCCAATAATAACCACATCCCTATATACAAAACTAGCAGCAGTATATTATTAGTAGCAGTGTAGGCAGAGAGAACTTGGTAGGTAGGATGTCACACCGTTTCTCAATATAAAAATGTTGCTGTTTATCTGTGTTCCCAAGATGAGTTGTTGATGAAGTATATTAACTAAATTAAATATTCCCCCAATCCTTCATTTCCCCAATCCTTCAATTCCCCAATCCTTCAATTCCCCAATTCTCCAATTCCCCAATCCTCCAATTTCTCAATCCTCCAATTTCCCAATTCTCCAATTTCCCAATCCTCCAATTTCCCAATCCTCCAAACCCGCCGCTAACCAGTGCACAAACGCCCTCTTCGAGTACATCAGGTCGAACTTGTGGTCGAGCTTGGCCCACGCCTCTGCGATGGCCGTCGTGTTGCTCAGCATCGAGGCGGCGCGCTTCACCTGCGCGAGGTCGCCACCCGCCACCACCGACGGCGGCTGGTAGTTGATGCCCACCTAGTGATGAAGATCATAGTGATGATATGATGACGATGATGATAGTGGTGGTGGTGGTGGTGATGACACACAGTCTTTAATACGTAGCAGTGTAGGAAGAGAGAACTCAGTAGTAGTAGGATAAGGCACGATCCTCAAAATATAACTGTTTGTCTCTGTTACCAGGACGAGATAATAAGATATTTTTACTAAATTTAAACTTCTATATTTTGCCTAATCTGAAGGGCTAAGGATAAGCCATAAAAATGAAAGTGATTTCAATCCTCAATAACTATAGCAGGAAAATATTGCATTGTTCTGTAAGAACAGACAAAATATTCCATATTGGCAAAAGAAAATTAAGTTCTACATGTACCGTATTTAGTAAAGGATCGAATTTCCTTACACCTTGTTTTACACCTACCTATAAACTATTTTAAATTTCAAACTATTTTACCCTATAGATATTACCTCTACTAAGCCTCACCTTAAACCCAGTCGGACACCAGTCTACAAACCGTATGCCAGCCTTGCCCTTCATAGAGGCGATGGCCGCGTTGACGTCCTTGGGCACGACGTCGCCGCGGTACAGCAGGCAGCACGCCATGTACTTGCCGTTGCGCGGGTCGCACTTCACCATTTGGTTCTGAGGCTCGAACAGTTCCGCTGTGATCTCCGATACTGACATGCCTTCGTGGTATGCCTGGCGTATAGGAAGAACGCTTAAAGCTTCGTAATAAGCTTTATATTAGCTCGCAAGAAAGGTGAAAATTTGTAATTTGTATATATTATAGTCGCAGCTCTAAGGGTTCCTGAATCGATTCTCAAAAGAGGGTTTTTTTGAAAATATTAATAACGACAAATGTATCAATTGTATTAGGAAAAAATAATTATCAATAACATCGTTTCCAAAATTATAAAGCCAACCTGTAGAAATATAAAACAGTTTACTAATTCAAAGAACTGATAAGCACGTATTCGAGTGAATAGAAAAAGAGAAATATTGACTAATTGTAGGTTTGTATCGATTCATATTTTACTGGAGAAAATAATGACAATAACAATATACTTAGTTACACTGGATGTATTACAAGATCTCGGCCTGTCCAGAACTATTATAAATTCATTTCTAGAACGCACTTTAAAGGCGGCTTTGGTAGAATCATTTAAAATTTGGTTAGGTAGTGGGACGAACTCGGACAGTGAAGGTGAGCGTTGGTGCATTTTAAAGGGCCCCTTTAAACCTACACTTGGGTCGCAAGTCCCAAGCGCTGATCGGAGCTCCTCTTCTAAAACGCGAGTTTTCTTCTTCTTGGTCACTAACATACACCAATCCAGATCTATTTATCTATAATAAAATCATAATATATGTATACACAGTATTCTAGTAGCCGCACTCCACTTACCTTGTCGACTGAGACGACAGGCGCGTAGGCGGCGAGTGGGAAGTGTATGCGCGGGTACGGCACCAGGTTGGTCTGGAACTCCGTCAGGTCCACGTTCAGGGCACCGTCGAAACGGAGCGACGCCGTTATTGACGAGACCACCTACGTTTTTGACATTCTTATTAACGAGTGGCGCATCGTAAACACGACGGTCTGTGGATTCGGTTTCCATTTGAATCATTACGATGGTTTTTCCTCCGCTGCATTTTCTTCGCTATGGCAACTAGGCAAAACGCGGCGTTGAGTTCCGCCACTCAACATGCAATTCCTCGAAAGTGGAAAGCGGGGATGGAGAAAGGAGGGACTAAGCAACGGAGTGTCTTGACACGTGCATAATACGCTTTGAAAGTGTTTAAGGCAGCATAAGCTATAACACTTTCACAAATGACAGTCTCTACGACTCACTTGTGATATAAGCCTATTCAAGTTGGCATACGACGGCCTCTCGATGGACAGTCGCCGCCTGCAGATCTCGTATATGGCCTCGTTGTCCACCATGAAGGCGCAGTCCGAGTGCTCTATGGTCGCGTGCGTCGTCAGCACCGCGTTGTAGGGCTCCACTACTGCAGTGGACACCTGGAGTTTCAACTATTTATTATTGGAACGCTATCATCTTTACTAATATTAAAGAACTAGTTCATTTTTTTAACTGTTGGGTCTAATTTGATTTTTTTATTTGATAATCCAATTATTGTGCCTATACGCTAAATATATGATTTACCTAATATTGCTTATAGGCTATATTAGGTTAGGTCAGTCATATTGTTTCGATGCAGCCCACTACATCTAAGGTTATAGTACTTGGACCCTACTGCAGTGGATACCTGGAATTGAAACTTTCTAACCTAACTAATATTATAGAACTGAAGAGTACGTTTGGTTATACTCGTTATATCACGAACTGTTGGTTCCAATTGGAAATATTTGTTGACTCAATCATCGTATAGCCTATAGGCATAGGTAGATATATCATATTGTTTCGATGCATTATGTAATTTCCCTTTACTAGCAAAAAATAAGTCTTATTGAACAAGACACTACTTTTGAGAAGAATCATAATTTAATTGCATGTAGTAGTTTCTGACGTTCATTTCGTGAGAAATTAAGGGCATGCAAAAAATAAGTGAAAAAAATATGATTTTCGTGAGTTCAAACATATTGGGTGGTGTAAAAGTTTTGTTATATTAATAATATATTTATTTTAAAATATTTGTAGCAAATTTGCTACAAAGTATAAGAAATTGCTTATATAAAATAAACACCTAAAGCAAAATGCCAATTAACAAACAATGTAAAACTTGATTTTTTATTATTAATCTTGACCTCGATTACATAAAAGACAATGCAAATTTTTCAGCCATGAAGTGCCTCGTTAATAATGATAATAAAAATATACTCATAAAAGGTTCATCGATCCGACTACCAATGAAATGATAGGTTCGATTCTTACTTGCGAAACAATTCTATTTTCTAATCATAAAAAACGCGCAGTGTTCGCGTAATGTCTCAAAAATTGGGTGAAAATTGTGGAACAGTTCAACTTAAGACTTACGCTAAATGTACAAAGAAAAAACACATGTAAATATAAGAAAGAAGAGCATGAAATAATAACTTCTTGGATTAAACATTATAACAAAGTAGCAGCTATATATATTAATACTAATAAAATAAATACTAGGTACAGGTAAGTAGACGGTATGCAGTGTGCCACTACTTGTTTTGTTCATTTCTACATAAACCTCACCTGAGGAGCTGGATAAATAGCGAATTCCAATTTACTCTTCTTCCCATATTCTTCAGATAGCTTCTCCATCAGAAGCGATGTGAAACCGGAGCCGGTGCCACCGCCGCACGAGTGGAACACAAAGAAACCCTGAGTAGTGTCGCAGGCGTTTCATGCATTAACATTAGGTTGTACAAAAAAAGAACTAGGAAAATAAATTAAAATTTTTAGTCAGTCAGTTTTATTTCAATAGTTTTAAGATTCCAATTTACGTCAGATATAATTTATAGCCTTGTAGCCTCTTAATTCATGCTTTTACTTATTATAGAAGAAGTCACTTTGATGATTTTTGATTAGTCAATAAATTTCAATTGGATATTTTATTAGGTATATAATTTAATTTCCAATTGAAATTTGAAAATTTATCACCGAAATCATTCAAACTGAAAAACAGATTTGAAAATTATATTGTGTTCATTAAATATCAGAGAAAAAAATTGTTTAAAACACTGATATATACATAAATAAAATAAATGAACATAAGGTTAAGGTTCAAAGGAGAATTTTCTTGAGTATAATCGTTATATTTCAATGTTAAGAGGAATGAGGAGGAAGAAAGGAATGTCTAGACACTAGATTAGACCTCTGCCTACCCTGCTATATGCGTGATAAAGCGTGATGCTATAAATAAAATGGTTAAATCTAACTTGAGCCATAGTTAAAAGAAAAAAGCATTCATATAACACTTACTTGCAGGCCAGTACACTGATCAGCTATCTTCCGAATCCTGTCAAGAACTGGTTCCAGAACCTCCCGGCCGGTGCAGTTGTGCCCTCTGGCGTAGTTGTTGGCAGCATCCTCCTTGCCGGTGATAAGCTGTTCCGGGTGGTAGAGCTGACGGTATTCCCCGGACCGGACTTCGTCTTTAATTTTATGTCGCTTGAATTATTTACTATGAAATTATCTCTAGAAAACATTTGTTGTAATATATTGTATTTAAAACATTTGCTTTTGATCTAGTTGGAAATAACCACTAACCTATAACAGTCTCCTCCAAATCAACCATAACAACCCTCGGCACCATTTTCCCTCTGCTGGCCTCAAAGAAAAACGTATTGAAGCAGGAGTCGGCCGGATATGGATCGGCGTTGCACAGTGGCAGTGTACCATCGGGTCGAATGCCGTGCTCCAGGCAGTACAGCTGCCAACACGCTACGCCCATTTGCACGCCGGCTTGACCAACGTGAACAGATATGCATTCTCTCTGAGTTTGTCAACAAAAAAGTACACATCAGCCCCATGTTCTATCGCACAGTTACTTATTAGAGACGTAACTAAATGCAGAACCTCAAAAACGTCTATAAATAATGAGTGAGGCAATCGGGAAAATAATAGTGCTTCAACACTTCTGTGTTTCACTGCTTGTCAAAAGAAAAGAACGCGAGATGTGGTAAAGCTCAACGACATCGCTTAGTCTGTTTTACGACAAGTGGAAATAATAGTCTTTTAACACTACGGCTTCTCTGCTTTTTTTTATGACCCTAGTAAGAACTATAGACACAGTTAGTAACTAATTTTAGAGAGAGAGAGAGAGAGATAGAGATTTCAGCCATAAGCCATTGTGATATCTTAGGGATATTACTATCGTGAATTGCAAGACTATTTAAGATTTTTATATGTATAAAATTAATAAATTCTTAACTATCTATTGGTACACAACTATTTGTGCCTTACCACAGAATCATGAAACATTGGACTATAAGAAAATACAAAAATTACATACATTAGTAGCATATAAAAACGTGAGGTAATAGAATACATATAGATACAAATATATAACCAAGCAAATAAGGATATTTACAGTCCAAATATAAATATTTATCACTCACCATCTTGTATACTTAGAATTTAGACGACACAAAATTTAAAATAAATATAAAACGTTTAAATATTCACGTTTTACAAAAATTTGGTGTAAACTGAAATTTTGAAAAAAAATATTGCGAACCAACGCCCGTCCGATGGGTCGCTCTGATATAATAATAGTTATTCTAGATTTGAAACTACTGAAATAAAATATTTGTGTCAATTTTGAATTAGTTACCAGCCAGTGTTTAGTTTTCTAATAAATGAAATAATAAGGTTGTATATAATTTCAAATATTACTATTTATTATTTGTTTAGAGCGTTTAAACGGTTTGTTTTTTTTACATTTTTATTTTGTAAGAATTTAAATAATATTTCGAAGAAATATTTATTAATACTATTATTTAAGGAAATTCTAAGTCACGAGTAACGAGATACATTTGGGTTTCGACATCTGGCATACACAAAAAATATACCTAACTTATTAAAAATGTTGATCTTAAAGAAAACGAAAAATATTTTTCTTTTTTATTTATTTTATTTAATTTTTTTTTGTGAAGGACAAGGCAAACTAGCGGTCGGGTCACCTGATGGTAAGTGATCACCGACGCCCACGGCCCTGTGTAACAGCAGAGGTGTTACAAGATCGTTGCCGGCCTTTAAGATGGATGTAAACGCGCTTTTCGAAGGTACCCATGTCGTATCGATCAAACACTGCCGCAGGTAGGCTATTCCACAGTAGTGTGGTACGTGGAAAAAAGTTCCTGCGACAGCGGTACTGAAGGCGATTTAAATTTAAGGTTTGAAGAGTTTCCTGTATCGAAAATTAACTTGACTTAAACTATATTCGAGAGAACGATATTTAACATGAAACATATAATAAATAAAATGATAATTACAGATTAAATAACATCGAGATAAATTCTAGATACGATCTCCACCATATATTTAGTCTGTGCAAGTGCAAGGGTGTAACAGAGGGGAGTTCCCCCTACAACTATTAGGGTAACAATGCCTTTGACGTCTCCCTTTATAAAAGAATGTAAGTTAATTTGCATTATGTATTTGTTCTTCTGTTATATGATTTTTGATAATACTTGTACAAAATTTTATTTGGCTAACTATTTAAACATAAGTAGGTATTATTTTGATGATGTATTTGGAAGCATTTGTTTTATGAAGAATTTTTATTTTTAAATAAAAATTTTTAAGACACTACCATCGTGTCAAATCCAACCAAATATGTTATAATACAATTAAAAAATATATAAAGATATTATAAGAATTCATTATGATTAATAGTTTTATATACTATGTATGTATTAACAGTAATATAATTATTAATATTTATAATCAGTAAGAGGGTAAGTGCCAGGTGTCCGTAGTGTTAAATTTAAACACAACGTGGTAAACCAAGATCTTTGATTTTGAAAAGGCTATTATGGGTTTTCTTTGATATCAATTCAAATCTACTTCACGCTTTATCCCGCACATGGCGATCCTAGGCAGAGGGAGCTGCAGGAACCGTGGAACCTAGTGTTA
>JAZFAU010001347.1:0-11904 GCA_037178615.1 Dione vanillae
AATATTATTTTATAATATATAATAAAATTTTAATATATAATATATATATATATTATATATATATATAATATATTATCTATATTTTTTTTATATAAAAATTTATATATTTTTAATATATATAATAATATATATAAATTATATAAATATTATAATATATATATATATAATATATTTATTATAATATATATATATAGATATTTATAAAAATTATATTAATATATATATATATATATATATATATATATTATATATATATATATTATATATATATATATATATATATATATATATATATATATAATATATATAATATATAACTTATATATATATTTATATAATATATATATTTTATATATATATATGATTATAATATATATATATATAAATATATATATTTTAAAATATATTATATATATTTTATAATATAAAATTTTATATATATATATAATAATATCTATATATAATATTTTATATATATTTTATATATATATAATATATATATAATATATATATATATATATATATTATATTATTTTAAAATATATATATTATATATATATAATAATATATATATATAATTTATATATATATATATATTAATCTATATAATATATATATTTTATATAAAATTATATATATTATCTATAAAATATATATATATATAATAAACTTGTATCCATTTGTAATTATTTCTTGTTTTATTTTAGTTATTTATTTCTTGTTTTATTTTTTCAGTAAAGTGCGTGACATTTTGTTTCAACACGCATCATTTAAAAGTGGGAATGTTATAGACAAGTATTCGCGTTTTTCCCATTCGGAATTTTACAAACTTTTGTTACCTTTAAATTTAAAATTGTTACTTGAAGTAAAATGACGCACGCAGAGATGTCGATAATTTTTTAATACTCATTAAATCAGCTGTTGAGGATAATTAAATTGTTTTAGCCCTTAATTGGCAAATAATCTTAATTTTTATTTTATTTGTTTTTAATCGGAAATGAAAGGCACTACTTATAATATTTTACTACCTAGTTTTAAAGCCTTGGGGAAATTCAATATACAGTGCCTTATAAATGGACAATTGAAAAAGAAATCATATAAATCTTATTCAATAGGGAACGACGTATAAGGTCAACAAGTAAAAATTTAGTTATCTCTCAAAATTTAAAACGCGACAAATTGAGTACATAGTTAAATTGGGGGCACAAGCAGAAACCCCCAATTTTTATATACCTTAACCTATTCACTTTATATTTATTTTTAACAATATTAACTTAAACAGAAACAATTAAATACTTTATGTATAGTACACGAGGAAAAAATCGTTTCTCTTTTCCCCAAAATAACTTGTAAGTCACAATTTATTGTTCTGCTAATAATGCCCCGTTATTTATCTGAAAATCACTTCTCTTTAAGATATATAGAGTAAAACATGTTTTTTCTTTAAATTTTTCCATTTACAGTAATTTATTTTATTACAAACTTGCTAGATTTGCTGGATCTTTTAAGAAAAAAAAAACATCTATAAAAGTGTTAAATTAATAAACCAAATCACATGTGCTAGTTATTTCATAGTATTGTTTTTGTTTGTTACCATACTTCATTTAAACTTACTACATACTATCTCGACAATAGCTTAGAGAGTGTTATAAGTTATTTTTAATTTTTTTTGCAGTAGAAAGAAAAAAAATAACTTAAGACAAGACACAGACGGTGTTCACAGTTTAAATTATAAAAAATTTTAAACAACCTCATTACAAAAATTAGCAACGCATGTATGATACTACCGCTGGTCTATAATTTACGAAGACAAGGTTTAAACCCTATTACCAGTTAAGGTACATTATTAAACCTAAATTTAAAAATTTCTACCGGTTTAAATAGCTTGAAATTTAAGAACCGTCGTGGCGCAGATACTACGTTTGCCTGTAACGCGACGGTTTGTGGGTTCGATTCCGACGCGGGGAAGATGGTTTTTATTATTTTCATTTTCTTCAAATAGGCAAAGCGCTGCATTCCCCACTAAACGTGAATGCCTTAAAAAGCGAAAAGCAGGGAACTTGAAACTTACCTTATCTTGAGGTATATGAGGTTCCTTTGCATCCATTCTTTGATAGCATCAAGTCTTGTTTGTAGTCTTGTGGCATTTTCGAAGCTATAAATAAATAATCAAATCTTATTATTTTTTTTTTTATTGCTTTTAAACTATAGTTTATAAGTAGCTTTTTTTTACCTTACAGCTTTGAAAAGCTTCGGCATTTTGAAATATAATGAAATTTAAGGCTTGCTTTTAATTTTATTTTTTTTATTTTTTTTATAAAATGGATAGTTTTGCAAAACAAGTAATTGCTAACTAATAAAAATAAGAAATGAAACGTTTTATATGAGTAAAATTTTTTTTTATGTATTTATTTTCAAAAAAAGCAATAGGGTTTCGCTTTTTAAACAAAGTGGGAACGAGTGTTTAATTTTTTACCACCCCGAAGCGTAAAAGTTTGAAAAGCGCTTTTTATTAGAAGAATTTATATTAATTAGTTTAAAAATATCAAAAATAAAAAATAAAAAAAACAAAAAAAAAAAACAAAAAAAAAAAAAAATTTTTTAAAAAAAACCCCCCCAACTACCATTAAAGGGATTAAAAAAATTTTTTTTTTTTAAAACAAAATTAACATGCAACCCAAAAAATCGAAAATGGGGAGGGAAAAGCAGGGACTAAGAAACGGAGTGTCATAACACTAGGTTCATAAGTTCCTGCAGTTCCCTTGCCTACCCTGCATATGCGGGAAAAGCGTGAAGCAAAAAAAAAGTTTTAAAATAAGGTCCAAGTCAATCAAAAGAATAATGTAAATTAAACTAAATTAATCTTTCTAAAATAGGTTGATTTTGAAATATTTTATGTTAATAAAAAAAACTCTGTATTTTTAAAATTTGTTTTTAAATATATTGTTATAAATGACATAAAAAAACTACTAGGTCATAATTTTTCAATTATCGACAAATTAGTTTCATTTGTCACTATAAGCAAATTTAAAAAAATGTTATGACAGTAATTACTCTCGGTTATTAACCTTACAAAAATTTAGTGTTATATATATATTAACTTCATTTACTTGACGTTTTTTGATCTTTGACAAAGTACGTCCGATCTCACACTCGTGGCCGTCGACGAGGAATCGTGTCTTATACTGAAGAATTCAGCCTGCCCTGTTATTTTAGAGTTATTTTTTAATAATAAATATAAGATCCCGGGCGAAAAAGAGACAGAATTTACTTAGCGTGGTCAAAATTTATTGAAAGAGGCGAAACGTCTGTTTGAAAACGCAAAGGTTTGGGTTGATTCCCACTGGGGGAAGATGGTTTTTTCCTTTCCTTCATCGCTCTGGAAATTACGCAAAGCGCGGCGTTGAATTCCGCCACTCAACGCCCTATCCCCTTGAAAAAAGGCGGAAAGCAGAGAATGGAGTGCCTTAACACTAGGTTCTCCGGGTTCCTGCATTTCGCTCCCTCTACCGTGCATTGCGGGATAACGGAAACTAAAAACTTTACTGTTTTTTTTTACGAGCAAAGTTATAGGCATGGTAAAAAAACACGCAAACCCCTTTTTTAACATACGACAATTAAAGCGTATTTTAGATATTTTTTATAAATAAATTTTTAAAAAAAAATAAAAAAATTTGTTAATACTGTTTACAATGCCGATAATAATTTAATACTAAAATATAATAATTTCCTTTACCTACCCAGTTATTAGTGTGTCAGCCGTCTTTGCTAAATTTACAGTTCTTATAATGCAAATATAAATGGCTTTTTTAAAATCAGCTTAAATAAAAAAAAAAAAACCAAGATAAATCATCGGGAATAAAATAATGATTTACCTTTTTAAATGATTTGGACAATTAACTTGTGGGTAAATAAACATTTTCCCCGGAAATTTTTTTTAGTAAAATACTAAATGTCGTTTAAGTTTCTATTTATAGACTATACATAGAAACTCAAATTACATATAATTTTATAATTTAAATCAAAATAGATAAAAAATTTATAAAAATTTTGTAAAAATTAGCAAGTGATATAAAATTTAATAATTTTAATATTTCGTTACACTTTTTTTAAATTTTTCTACTGTTTTTCCTTTGCTTCAGGGATTATCCCGCAAAAAGAAATAGGCAAAGGAACCCGCAAGATCCGAGTGTTAAGTGTTAAGACACTTTTCTCCGCTTTTCGCCTTTTTTCGAGGCGTGTTAGTAGCGTCCTCAAAAATTTAAGTTCCGAATTAAAACATTTTTGCCCTAAAAGGAAAAATATTACCTATACCTACATATTTTTATAAAAACCAATGCCAACACGTCTTTAACCCCCTACAGGTTAATATTGAACTTGTACATGTTAATACATATAATTAAACAAAAAGATCAATTATTATTGTTCAGCTTTTATTTTTTTAATTATGAAGCATGAGATGGGATTTTTGCGTCACTAAAAGATAATATGTCTATTGTTCGTTTTTACACTATTTTTCTTTTTTAATCTAAAAAACTAGAGACACTTTCGGTAGCCATCTAGTAAACGTTTCAATTAAAAAACACTTTTTTATAAGATTACTCAAAAATGCGACTCAAGACAGTTTTTTCCTCAGACTTCCTCTTCACTGAACTATCACTCATTCAAAATTAAAACACAACTAGTATCTATTTTTCACTATTCCATGTTGACACGAATTAGATACATTGTAAAATATTTTATTTTGCTTTTTATAGATATACACGACATTACAATTTAACTTTAAAATTAAATAATATTATCGCCAACACAAAACAAAATAATTTTCTAAGCCTACCAAGTGGTAGAGGGACGACGAAAAGGGACATACAAAACTCGTCTCCACACGAAATATTTTTTGATACAAACCATGCCCAAATTTGGCATCATATTTATTTTTTTTTGCTTTTTTTAAAATATATATATAATATTTTATATATATATATATTTTTATATATATTATATATATATTTTAAATATTTATATTAATATATATATATATATATATATTTATATATATATATAATATAATATATATATATATATATATAATTATATATATAAATAATATATATATTTTTTTTAAATATATATATCTTTTTATATATATATTATATATATATATATTAATATATATATATATATATATATAATATATTTTAATATATATATATATATATTTTTATATATATATATTATATATATATATATATCGTTTTAAAATAAAACACACATTGGTTTTCCCACTTCTTAATTAGTATTCTACCTGTACAAAAAAATGAAAACCTTGAATGTAGTTCCGACTGCCTAAAGATTATTCAACTTAGTACGTAGCATGTGTTTATGATGACTAAGAAACTGTGCCATCCATTATTTTTAAAGTTGGTCTAAACCCTTTGCATTTCGATCTTTTGCTTATAGTATTAAAAAAAATTTGGGCAAGTGTGACGGTAATCCGCTTTGAGGGGTTTTATAACAATTTAATGATTGTAGGTAAACGAAAAAAAAACCCCTTAAACTTGATATTACCTAAAAATTTCTCATTAAAGAGCGGTCATTTCCATTTTTTTGCATACAAAAAAGCGAATGTTTGTAATTATTTTATATCGTTTTTTGATTACGTGGCAAATTTCATATTTAAATTTAGCAAAAACGGCATAAAAGTTCTGTATAATTCCTAAAATTTTAAATTAATTTCAATTTGTTTAATAAATTGTCACAATAAACGGGACTAACAGAAAAAATCGGACAAATGAAACTATAATGGTTTAGAATTACCCTTTTTGAGGTAAAAGAAATTGTTTATAAAAAAGTTAGAACAAAAATATCTACCGTCGGGGCGCAGAGGCGCAACGTCTGCCTGTAACGCGAGGGTTACTGGGTTCTACCCCGTCGGAAAAGGATTTTTCTATTTCCATTTTCTTCGCTCGGGTAAATAGCAAACGGGGGTTCCGCCACTCAACACGCAATGCCTCGAATACGGCGGAAAGCGGGGACGGAAAAGCAGGCTAAGCAAGGGAGTGTCTTAACACTAGGTTCCCACGTCCCTGCAGTTCCCTCTGCCTACCCTGCCTTGGGGGGAAAAGCGTGAAGCTAAAAAAAAAAAATCTATACGAATGTGTTGTAAATGTTAAACTTTTTTATTCCACACAAGAATTACAATGGCCCCAACAAAAGACGTCAAAACTTAAACTTCAGTGTATAAGTTCCTTTTCATAAAATTCTATTGCAAAATTAGTTATAACTTACTGTGATACTGGAATATATTATTTCAATCTTCTATTACAGTTCTTGAAACATGTCCATAATTTAGTCCATAATTTATTTCGAAATTCACACGTGCAACGGTTAGCACACGAAGGAGACTGCTCGTATAGGACGATTAAATTTAAAACGAGGCTAATTTTCTTCAAAAAAGGGTGTACCTACCTCCTATTGTATTATTTTTATCGAATTAATTCTACTTCTTTATTCATAGCTCTGAACGTGTAGTTGTTTAAAATTTTAATTCATAACAAAAAAAAAAAATATATTTTAGCTTTTTAATTTCCCCCTTTTGTTCAAAGCATAGCTTATTCAATAATATTGGGGATTTTTTTTAAAGCTGTTCGTAGGATAGTTATTATTTGTATTTGGGTCAAATTATAAAAGGCATGAAAAAAAAATTTTTGGGAAAAAAGGGAACCTAAAATTAAGATACCCTATCCCCACTTTTCCCTCTCTAAATATACATAAAATACTGTTAGCTATATGCATTTCACGAGTTTGAAACCAAGATAGATAGGTAGATTTGTACACCCGATAAAAGCATATAAATATAGTCTTAATGCAAATCAAAAATAGTTGCTATAATTCCTTTCAGGGACAGGTATATAAAAAATATGTCTCTCAGTTCTTTCTATATTTTAGTAATTTACAAAAAATATTGCAGAGTTAATATGATATCCAATCTTATAAGATGGACGCTAAATTTTGGGTTTTTAGTTTTTTTTACGAGATAAAAAAATCAATGCCGTCGTAGGCACAATCGGATAAGGGGATTATTTTTAAAGATTATAAATTACACAAAATAATTATACAAAATTAATCCCAAAAAGAAAATTTTAGATTTTTATAATAGATACTTCTTTAGAAAAAAACAAAAAACTTGAAAATGCCTACTTTTTTCATACATTCAACTTTTAAATAAACTGGAATGTTCCTCAAAAAAACTTGAATATTAAATAAAAAACCATACTTAATAAAAATAACGGGCAAATTTTTGATTTTAATTTTTTTTCGCTTCACGCTTTATCCCGCACATGGCAGGGTAGACAGGGGGAAACTGAAAGGACCGTGAGAACCTAGTGTTAAGACACTCTGTCTGCCTTAACGCGACGGTTTCTGGGTTCGCTCTGGTAAACTAGGCAAAGCGCAGCGTTGAGTTTCCCCACTAAACACGCAATGTCTCGAAAAAGGGGGAAAGTGGAAACGGAGAAAGCAGGGACTAAGCAACAAAGTGATTTTAATTATTTTATAAAATACTTTTAAATTAAAAATACACATACAAACACCATTAATAAAACTTGTTGTTCACACAAAAATTTTAAAACATAAATAAAAAAAATATACCTTACTTTAATTATTATTTAAAATCAAAACTTTTTAGCACCATGAGTTCAAGTATCACATTTTTGTGAAAACCCCTAAACTACAAAGTTAATTCTCATTGGCTTCTTTAAAAATGCAATTGTTTAAATATTTTTGCTTTGCCGTACTCATTTAATAGATTTAAAACCATTCGATAAAATTCAAATTTATAAAAAACTTTAAAATTTATCACTTATTACAACTTATGTTTTTAGCGACTCTGAATGGTCATTATTTTTAATAAAACTTTTTTTATCAAATTTTTTTTTAATTATCCTAATTAAAAATTTTCGCTTCTTAAAGATTATTACTAAGAATGATGATTAGGCAAGAAAGAATGCTGTTTAAAATATATGTATATAAAAAAATTTAAAAAACAAAATTAAAACAAAATACTAAAGACGTGCAAACACACACTTCTTGAAATTTTTAATTTTTTCTATATAATTATTTCTAAAACACATTAATCTATAGCAAGCGCTCTAAAAAGATCCAACTTCAGTAGATTGTTCATTTTTATTCTTCTCTGGATTTTCCATAGATTTTCATCTATTAATTTTGCACTGTAACAAAATATTTAGTAGTGATTAATAAATGTGAAAATTTCCGAACGATTGAAGTTTTTGACATTTATTCTTTTTTTTTACTAAAAACTCATAGATAATGTAAAATGGTTTGTATTTTATATTAAAAGTAATATATTTTACATGTATGTTGGTACATCTTCTTCTTCTTGTTCTCTTTTTTTATGGCGTTCCGAACCTTGGTAGATCTTAATAACGGCGGTTAAGCAGCCATTATACAAAACAAGTCAATTTCTTTTACCTTTTTTTAATGTCATTCGTGAAGTTAAGTTATAAATAAATATGTAGATATTTATTAATTTAATTTATAATAAACATGATGTAACCCACCGATTTCTTGAAATAAGTAGATTAACGTCCTTCGTCAATTCAGACATTGGAGGGCTTGTACCGCCATAATCCGCGGGTAAGTCTTCTCTGCTTATATACTCATATAATGTTTCAGAATTTGGTGAATGGAAGTGTATCTATATTAAAATAAAGTAAACTACATGATTAGATTAAATTTATACTTATGTTATAAAATATATATTATGTATATAAACTATAACAATTTTTACTGTTCAAAGTATAAAATGAAATGAAATATCAAGTTTAAAAGTTATTTGGTCAGATTATGTTGTGCGTTAATCAGATTGGTGATAACAAATAGTTAAAAAGATATGATCAAACGCGGTTACTACGTGTTAGGCTCAAATCGTTTAATAATCACACGACGCTGGGAGAGCTTTATTTTCAATATCGGCCGTTAGAAATAATGTTAAATCTAACGAAGTTTTTTATTCATATAAAAACCATGTACGTTAACCAAAATAAAATATGACATTAAAAAAAATAATCAAATATTTTAAGTTATAGATCTGTTTAGATTGAGCTGCTACTATTAGAAAATACGAAACTTTATCCAAGCAATAAAAATATATTTATATTAAAATTATTATTATTTTCAACAATTTTTAGAAACTGATAATGAGAGCGGTTTTGTTTTAAATAGTTTAATTCTAGTTGCTTATTAGTTGGCACATTTCTTATTTTTAAAATAATATTCTACTAAGATTAATAAGTTCGTAACATTTTTCGTTGTTTTTTTTCATTAAAAATTACATAATTTTCTTTATTAAATAGGACACCTTATTTTTGATAGCACTAACATCAATTACGACTTCATTTAATGTTGACGATTCAATTAAAAGGTCAAAATAAATTGGTCATTTCACAAAATACGACTACTTACTTCATGAGATATTCAATGATATTGTTTAATATTCTGTCCCATGATAAGCTACGACATAATATATACAGCATAAGTATTATAAACATATACAAATTAAATTTAATTAAATACCTAAAATTATTGATAATATTAAAATTAAAATATAATATGCGGATTTTTATCAGACCAAAGTTCTCTCTAAAAAGTTTTTTTTTTGTTTGTTCTAAACAGTTTAAGGCTTTAAGCTAAAGGTAAAAGATAAAAAATTTAATAAAATAAATATTACTATACTCACCAAATTTCCCTAATTTGCTTGGTTATAAATGGCTTAAGAACGGCATATATTTTATCTATGAAAGATGGTGCGTTCACAATGTGCACTTGTTTTAGGCGAATTGGCAGTGCATTCTAAAAAATAAATTATTATTATAAAAATTGTATAATAGTAATAAATTTCAACATTACGATATTGCTATTTTTTTCTATGCGATATTTAAACAATTTGTAATAATTTTATTTATTTGTAATACTGTTATTTGAGAAGACTAACATCTTCTCAAATAACTGAAATGAATCTGAAAATTTATTTTTTTAATAATTAATTTTAAACTGTCTAAAATTTAAGTGTCTACATCGTTCGCGTGGAAATTTGCTTTGTAGCAAGCATAATTTGAAGCATCTAATGTCTTAGAGTTTCACAAGACCGGCAGTCATTGAAAAATGTTCCTCGTAATAAGATTTGCTAAGGAGCTTTCTTCATTTTGTATACATGACGTTTCAGTTTCAAAATCAAGTATGCGAAATTGACTATTTTGTATGTTGTTTAGACTAAACAAAAAAAAATTATTTCTATAGTTCATTTCTTTTTATATTATTTTAATAGCTTCACGCTTTATCCCGTTTATAGCATTTGATAAATAAAGCGCAGTTTTTAGGTATAGAAGCAACCGCAGGAACCGTGGGAACACTCCGTTCCCCGCTTTCCTCATTTTCGTGGCATTGCGTGTTGAGTGACGGAACTCAACGCCGCGCTTTGCTTAGTTGCCAGAGTGAAAAAATGAAAAAAATCCATCTTCACCGAATGGGAATCGAACCTATAAGCCGTCGCGTTAACAGGCAAACGCTGCCACTTTGCGCCACAACATTCCTTCATTCACTCATTTTTTTTAATTAAAGATGATAAATTGTGGCACAGAAAGTGCGGCGTTGATATCCACCCTTCTTCTACACAAGGCCTTAAGTTCGGGTGTAAAATGGAGAACAGAGTGTATTGACGCTAGCTTCTCTTTGCCTACCTTAGCTTTGCAAAGCTGAAAAATAATTATAAACTACTGTTTATGTAGCTATTGCTATTATTATCTCGCTTTGTTAGTTGTATTCCTGCCGACGTTTGATACATTAAAAATAATGGCGATTCGCACTTAAAGAACATAAAAAAATTAATTGCTCCTAATTAAAATCTTGTAAAAAATGTTAATCCAAAAGCCTTCCTCCGTACGTACTAACTTCTGTTTCATTTTTAATTTAGTCATTGTATCCATTTTTTAATTAATTTGTTCATTGTGTGCCATGCTTACTTCCTGGTATTTCGACAGTCTTCGCGCCGCTGAGAGATTCAATTTTGTTAAAAACTTAAGGTTAAATCTTTTACATCCATCAAGACTATATCTTCATCCGGTAAATCGTCTGCTTCAAGAAACCGGGAATCCGTGGATAGGAAAAAGAGTTTTGCATCCAAATATAATCGTAGTTGTCCAGTCCTGGATCATTTATTTGATACAACCACATACCCGGTTACCTGACATCGATATTTGACCAACGTTACTGAAATAAAAGATTATTATTTTTAATAATATATATATATATATATATATATATATTATATATATATATATATATATATATAATATTATATATATATATATATATATATAATCATATAATATATATATATATATATATATATATATATATATATATATATATATATATATATATTATATATATATATATATATATTATATATATATATATATATATATATATATAATATATATATATATATATATATATATATATATATATATCTATATATATTATATTTATATATATATATTTAATATAATATATTATATATAATATATATATATATATATATATATATATATATATTATATATATATATATATATATATATATATATATATATATATATATATATATATTAATATATATATATATATATATATATATAATATATATATATATATATATATATTTATATATATATATATATATATATATATATTTAATATATATTATATATATTATATACTTAAAATTAATAAAAAAAAATTAATATATATATTTTTAATGGGCACTTTTTTCCCCTCTCCTAAATATCCCAAAAAAACCCGGGGTTTAAAAACCCTTTAAAAA
>JAZFAU010001348.1:0-11818 GCA_037178615.1 Dione vanillae
ATGAAACAATAAGATGAGACAAAACATATTTAAAAATTCATAAAATAGTATATACATACATATCACTATACTTATAAATACATGCTTAAATATACATATATATACATATATAAATATATAAATATATACACATTCATATACATACTTACATACATACAGTTACAAATATATACATAGAATTTTTATTTATAAAAAAAAATAATAATATAAAAATAGATATATAATGAATAAGTTATCGGATGTTTTCAATACTATCAAAATATACTAAGCATATTTTTGATTAATTTGGTTACAAATGGAATACCGGCCAATCACTTGACACTAAATTGCTCTTAAATTTTAAAATTCAAGTAATAACAAATTAAGTACTAAATAAAGAATATTAAATTATAATCCGATATTTTTGCTCTTCTTTGCATTTATACGACGCGTTTGGATAATAATTATACATATACTCATATTAACTGTAATATAATTTACACATTTGTGTACAAATATGTAAGAGTAGGACAACATTACCGCCTTGGATTTCTGTCTTAAGTTTACAATGCAAAAATAATTCTATAATATGTAATTAGAGCAGTTCTATATTTAGTACATTACAAATTATACTTCGTAAATAGCTATGTATAATAAACGTTAACGACAGAATGATTGACAAGCACATACTTTAGAATACAAATAAGGAGTTTTATTTTATTAAATGACTCAATTCCACCAGAGGTCTTTAGTAAAATTGGTACTTAAATTTAATCATCCAAAACAAACGAAATGCCCACGCAATAATTAAAGCGCAACGTACATTAGCTAATGCCACGAAAATTGAATTTCTTTGAAACAAATTTCACTTTAATGAGTAAATTTCATAATCCTAATGAAGCAAGTTGCGTCTGTTCCTACTTATCCTATAATGAAACCAAGCGTTAAATTGGAGTTTAGTGTTTTATATGTTATTTATGATTTACTAGGGTTGATATATGGCTTCGTTTCTGCTTTACATATATAGAAAGTGGGTCAAGTATGAGAAAAACCAAATATTATATAATTTAAAATAGCAATCACATGAATGTAAAACATATAGGTAAAATGAAAGCAAAATCGTATCATTACAAAACGTGTATATTTTCTTACGAAGAGTAAATATACAAGCGAAAATATTAAAGAGTTATTGTAGGGATGTTTTTTTTTGAGGGAATGCAGGAACCGTAGGTGTATAGTGTTAAGATACTTCGTTTTCCGCTTTCCGCCTTATCAAGGCATTGCGTGATGACTTTTGTACAGTAGAAACCGGGGACTTAGTTGTATCTGTTCGGACTCTGGGACATTCTCTATTCTGACAACCAAGTGAGATTTCTACTTCTCTAATTGGAAATCGAACCAACAACCATGGCGCTTACAGTCATATGCTTTGCCGATACACTATAAGGACCCTAAATTTTTTATCCTACAAAATAATATGTAATGTACACAATTACTATTATTATTTTCTTCAACATTATTTTATATAATTAGATATCAAAGCTCCAATTTTACTGCTCAATTTTTCTATATGTAATATTTTAACAAGAATATATGTATGTATGTATTTACGTATTTATGTATGTATAGGGGAAATCATAAAACTCATCTGTTTTTATTGTTATTATATTTTTGTTTTATTATCCGGGATTTACTGCACGCTTTTGATTTTGTGATTTATATTCGTATGAGATATTAACTGGTTCACATTTCGCGTTTCGTTGATAAATAGTCGACTTTTAAACTATGAAACAATACACATTTTTATGTTTCAATTAATTATTTATAAAAGCTTTAATTATATAATAAGACTAAAGCTCCGTCGTGGCGCAGAGGCGCAGTGTGTGTATGTAGACGCAACGGTTTGTGGATTCGATTCCCACTCAAGGAGGATGGACTTAGTTCATCTATTTTTTGATAATAAACTGTTATGCTGTAATATTTATTTTCTTGCTGAAATCTTTTTTGCAGCTCAGATCTACCATTTAATTAATAATAACCTGTTTTAAATAGAAAAGTTTTGAAAATGTTTTGAGATGAAATTTTAATTAATTACTGATTCTATTAATTACGAAAATCTGGCTGACGAAGTATACTTTTATCACATATATATAAATAGCTATGAATTTCATAAATAATTAATAAACTAATAAAACGTATTAATATTATGTTGAATATAACTGAAATTGAGTTTATGGGTGTTTATTATTATAATTACTTCTTAAGATTTAACTTCTTCTTAAAACAGTTAAGCTTCATCACCAACAAACTAACACTTAAATAAATTAATATAAGTTAAAAAGTAATTGTGTGTTGTTAGATATATTAGACAATATTGTCAGTAAATATGAACTAAAGTTAACTTCTTCTTCTTCTTCTTAGCGTTAATCCCGTCTTGTGACGGGGTCCACTTTCTTGCTATTCTTCTTCCACTTCGCTCTATCATGGACATCTTCTTCCTCCAGATCGCAGCTATTCATGTCGTTCGTGACAACGCTCAACCACCGCAATCTCGGTCTTCCCCTTCGTCGCTTGCCAGGTAAAGTAAAGTTGAGCGTTCTATTGCCTATGTATTGAGGTGGTCTTCTCTTAACATGCCCATACCATCGTAGTCGGTTTTCTTGCAATTTGTCAGCGATGTCGCGTACCCCGAGGCTACCACGCACGTGTACGTTGCGGATCTTGTCGAGCCTCGTCACTCCGCACATCCACCTTAGCATTTTCATCTCCGTCACACGAATGGAATTAACATGCTTTTTTGTTACTGCCCACGTCTCGCTTCCATATGTGAGAACTGGTCTTATGATGGACTTATAAACTAGCCCTTTGAGCTTAATGGGCATCCTCGTGTCACAAGTGACTCCAGTGAGCTCGCACATTTTTAGCCAAGCAGTGGATATCCGGTGTTGAAGGTTACTTTCCAGTCTACCGAAATTGTCTATCATGCTACCCAGGTATTTGTACTCGTCACACTGTTGTACCTCCTGGCCATCAATCACTATTGGGTCAGTGCGAGGGGTAAAGACATTACATTCCATGTACTGGGTCTTAGCTACACTTAGTACCAATCGTCCTGCTTGTAGTTGTTCTTTCCATGCACTTAAAGCTTCTTTCAGATCTTGGCGATTTGATGTACATATTGCTACATCGTCTGCGTATATGAAAGTCCATGAAGCTTTTTGTTGAGCATCTTCAGTGAGTGTATCCAGCACTAGACTGAACAGGAACGGACTTAGCACTGAACCTTGATGAACCCCTTCAGTGACTGGAATGGATTTTGTCACTCCCACCGGTGTTCTTATGAAGGAACGCGCATTTCTATACATGTCGGCAATGGAGGAGACATATGCTTCAGGGATATTACGAAACCTGAGACTCCACCATATAGTGTCTCTAGGAACTCGATCAAAAGCCTTTTCCATATCCAGAAATGCAACGTAAAGGGGTTTCTCTTTTGCTCTGTATTCTTCAGCTATCATGGTCATGGCAAATGTCGGGTCAATTGTTGACAAACCTGGCACAAATCCGTACTGATTTTCGGAGAGCGTACATTCGGCACATAGACGGCTGTCTATGACTCTCTCATACAGCTTCATTGTATGGCACATTAACTTAATGCCTCGGTAGTTAGTGCCTTTGTAGAGGGGAATTATCACGCTCATTCTCCAAGCATCCGGAATGCCGCCTTGTTCCAGCAATATTTTGTTAAACAAGTTCGTCAACATGATTATTCCTAAACCACCCAGACACTTCCACACTTCCACAGGAATACCATCTGGACCCATGGCCTTTTTGTTGGGCATTTTCTTAAGCGCTGCATTAACCTCCCTTGCTGTTATAGGGGGTATGAGGCCCAGATTTTTAACAACTTGAGGTAAGCAGACTTTCGTGATATTAGTTTTCAACAAACCATCATAATACTTGTGCCATGTTTTTAAAATATCCATGTTATTGTACACTAAATTTCCATCTGGTCCGTTAAGTATTTTATTTTTTACAAAATCTTTAGTAGCCAGGTTGCGCACTTCAGCTAACTTGTATACGAGCTTATGACCATCTCTCTCTTTCCTAAGGATGCATACAGTTCTTTCGTAGCTTTTGATCTTTCTACTGCGATCACCTTTCGGGCCTCTTTCTTACTCTGTTTATACCGCTGTCTATCTCCATTTGTCTTGGTGGATTGCCATGTTTTAAACGCCCCTTTTTTTTTCTAAGGACAGTGTGTACGGGTTCACTCCACCACCACGTCTCCATTGGCATGCGCTTCCCACCTTTCGTTCGCCCCAGTACCTTTCCTGCTGCTTTTAGCAGCATTTCTTTGTTAACCTATAAAGGTTATTAACCTCGATTATTTTCAAAACGTAGAGGTACTCTACAGTAGTGATGTAACGAATATTTACGCATTGGAATTCGCGAATTTTCGCACGTTTTTATAAAAAAATCGGCAAATTTTCTGCGAATGTCAGAAAAGAAAATTGACGACGATAATACGTTGTAAAAATTTAAATCAGTTTAATTTTTATGTTTTTAATTCAAAAAATAGTAACTTAATCTTATAAACACATTACCAGTCTTCATTATATCTCATGATTTTTTTTAATGCAATCTAAAGAAACAGATACAGTTCTCTCTCTCTCTCTTCTAAAAAAGTTTTATTATCTAATACTCAGATTTTTAATGTCATCATCTAAAACTCTATCTTGCTTGTCGTAAACAATTGGCGCCAAATTTACAAGAATTACTGAATATTCGTATTCGCATTCACATTCGCGAATATCAGTAGCAAATAATCGCATTCGCATTCACGAATGTTAAAATAATGACATTCGTTACATCACTACTGTACGGATATAATAATTAGATTTGGGACAATAACAATAGATAACTATTAACCTAATCGTCGAAAAGTGTGCGTAATGACTTTCTTTTATATATTTTATATACAAGCGATCCGTAAGCGGCTTCGCCCGCCAGAAGCCGTCGGATTTATTTAATATTATCGGCATCGGTTAAATTTTATAAAAAAATAAACAGTAAATAAATATATTTTACTGCACACCACAAAAAAATAATACTGACGTAAAGCAAAACAAAGAGAATGTACATATAATAGGCAGCTAACATACGCGATCTCTGCCAAGTAACCTTAGGTAGGAGTGTGGGAGTATTCACAGTAAAACAAAGTCAAAATAAAAAAATAATAATTCTAAAAATTTTACATTTACGTGTAATTGAAAACAATTATTACACGTTTTTGTGGCACATAAATGTTATATACGGATTACTTTAGGGACTTACGTTAGCTTAAAGAATGAGAAAATGAGTGAGGCAATTAAAAGAATTTGAATATAATAACCCTTCAGTAGTGAGAGGGAATCGAAACCATGACCTAACTCTTTTTATTATTATTTACTACTGAGTTTATTATAGTTTAATAACTACTTATGTTGTACAATAAGTATATAATAATAATAAAACTTAATATCAAAAGATATCTTCTTCGCACGAATTTCGTTCTCCATTTTCATTCAAATTCGACTTGGTTACATTTTACTACATATTTGCCTAGCATACAAAATAATAAAGTTTATGTGTACTTCTAAAGTATACATTTTATAATCCAGAGTACGGTTCTGATGTCGGTACGTAACCCTTCTTTTTATGGTACTTGAATGCCCATAAAATGAATCTTTATGAGATAGTTCTACACAACCGCTATATTCTTAACTGTGAAACAGTTGTAGTTCATAAACTTTCATGAACTTACTCTTAGATAACAAAAAATGTTTTGTGATATTATACTAGGTTTCGTAGACATATATCTTTGTATAAGTGTATGTAAATATTTTTTTTACAATAAGCAGAGAAAGAACAAGAAAAAATTATAAATTAAGTTAGATTTCATACATTTCAAGTCACCAAATAGTACTCTTACCAATACAATCTACACGTACAAATCAAAAATCACATCACTTCTGTACAGATAAAATATATGTAGGCAACATTTTAACCGTGACGCCTTGAATCGAAGTAAGCCTATCCTCGTCGTTCCATGTTAGAGAAAAATACTCCTGAGACACGGTGAGGTTTCATAGTAGATTATGTTGACAGCTAACCAGATCATGCTTTTAAAGTAATGCGTACATGAAAATGTTTTGTTTATATATTTCATGTGTTATGGCGTATGGTAATATTTTTCTTTATTTAGGAAAATACATAAGAACAAAAATAGATCAGAAAAATGATATCTGACTGTAAATGGGATAAGATATATGATGGAAAAGTGAGTAGTAAGAGAGGTAAGGGGAGACCTCGGTTGACTTTCGAAAATACAGTATCGAAGATACTGGAGGAAGGTCACGTAAAAAGCATGAGGACTCCCCGGAGAGCATGCATGAAGAGGTTAATGACAGTGGACGAGGTGAAAGAGGTATGCAGGGACTGCAGCGTTTGGCACTCCGTTCTCTCTGACTACCCCGCTAGGGATAGAGCGTGAAGTTATGTATGTATGTATATATGTATGTATGTAAATGGGATATTCGATGATTTTATTGTTTTCATAAGATCTCATGTCAGGAATCTGGACACTTTGTTCTTTGTTTCTAGCTATAGTAAAAATATAAAGAATTGCGAAATTTTAAAAGGGACTCAAGTAGAAGCTATAGCAATCATCGTCAAAACTTATATTGATTCGATAGTTTTTCAAACTACCGTTAATTTGAAAAACAAAGTACTTAAACTTGTAGATCTTGGTATTTTACTTTATTTTATTACACATGACTTCGTGTATATTATACTTAGAATTTAGAAAATATAATATTTATGCTCTACTATACTTATGTTTCTAAATGTTTAATGTTATTATCATGTATGGGTTTGTAGAAAATAAATAAGTCCAGAAGACTTAAGTGTGTCACAAAATGAATTCGATCTGCCTAAAAGATCTTACATAATCAATTTCTATATAAACTATTTCAATCGAACTCCTGGCTATATTTAAAATAGCTATAAATGTAAGGTTTACAAATTATAGGCATTTGTATTTTCCAATATATATATTGAACTGCAAAAGTGCAATAAGCTACTTTAGTTTGAAATCGCACTCGATTTTGCTTCAAACAGCGCAATTACTATAAAATGCAAGTGTTTATTTTCATATATCTCATATACGTATAACATACACAATTTTAACCATTTCTGGGCTTACATTACAGGTATTACTACTTTTTGAAGATTAATTGTTGACTTTTTACAATGGATTTATTTTAAAAATGAATAACATTTAATATAGGCAACATTTTATCGTTTCCATATGCGAGAATATATGTAAAGAGTATTTAATGAATATATATATATAAATATATATATATATATATATATATATATATATATATATATATATATATATATATATATAAATATATATATATATATATATATATATATATATATATATATATATATATATATATATATATATATATATATATATATATATATATATATATATATATATATATATATATATATATATATATATATATATATATATATATATATATATATATATATATATATATATATATATATATATATATATATATATACATACATACATACATATATATATATATATATATATATATATATATATACATACATACATATATATATATATATATATATATATATATATATATATATATATATATATAATTGATATATTTGATTTCCCTTTTGTGTATTCCCTCTTGATATTGAACCTGACAAAGACAAACCTACAAAAGATAATAGTGCAAGTAACCCTAAGTGAAGAAGACTAATGTGAAACATTCCACGGCGGCCGTGAACAATCAGTGTTTGTGTTGTGAATTATGAAGATAAGGTGCTGTACAATTTCTATTATCCTAAGACCGACTATAAGGTAAATAATTAATAAATAAGCTACCCCTCAGCACGCTTCCACAATTGCTGATTTTTGGTAGCAGAACGCAGTTCATTATATTCACTATATACTATATACAATTTTCTGGTAGCAGAGCGTGGTTTAATCCCTCTGAGTCCCCCCGATTATAGCGTAGTTTCATGCCCCTGAGTCCCTTTGATTACAGTGTTATTCTCCCGTTTTGGTATTTTGGCTCTTAATTTGGTACCTAACGCATAATTACAATATAATTTGATTTCCTAACCTTTTAAAACGTGTTCGCATCGAGATGTTTAAAAAATAATGTTATATGAAATTTTTATACATATAATATTGAATATATAATTGTGTAGGGTGAATGTATAATGTGTAAAATATATAAATAAATATTGAATATAATTTTATATATTAAATATAAAATATAATAAATACACATAATATGGTTACATATATTTTATAATATTACGCCTATACGTTATTACCTATCCCGTTTTAAATTATAATTGAAGTTAGTTAAAATATATTAATATAATTTCCTTAAAAAACTAACTTACTTTAAAATATTATCCCTACACTTTTATTGTTACCCTTTTTTTATTTTTATTTAAATGAAGCTTAAGCCTTAATTGTAGTCATATTGTATATCATATTATTTTGTTATATTGCGATATATGTAGATCGCCGACTCGACGCGTCCCTGACCGTAACTGGTTTCTTATCTCGCCAGTTATTGTGGATTCATTGTTTATTACGAGTTTATTATTTTTTTAATATTTTAGTTGAGTTATTTGTTTACTTGATTTCTGATCTCGCCCGTTGGTAGTGGGTTCATTGTTTATTACGCGTTTATTAATTTTTAATATTTTAGTTCAGTTATTTGTTTACTTGATAATTTAAAATGGCTACTCATGATGAAACAGTAAAATGTTCCTAATATACGGAAAGCGCAGAATATAGAAAAAATATAGGTGTGGTACGCTTTGTTTCCGATTGGATTGCCGATACCTCGGAACTTCTTGGCACTTCTGAAATACCTAGATTATTAGTTAGGTTCAAGGATTTAGATTCTCATTGTAATTTATTTGTAAACGCGTCCTCAGTGCTCCTGGGTGGGTTAGACCCGGCTATCGATTACCAAGAAATTAGTTATGTAAAAAAAAAAGGGCGTTTAGTAAATAAGAAAATAGACGACCTCCGGGTGCGTCAGTTTGAGTTGTGCCCACCTGCATCCGTAGTTGATCCTGTCATGGCCAGTACACCCGTAAGAATGAGTAGTAAAAATATTACTGAGCGAACTCCTTATAATAGATTACCTGATTTACCTATCCCTAAGTTTGATGGACGTTCTGACTCCTGGATAAGTTTTATTGATCAGTTTGACAGTGTAGTAGATTCCCAACACCATTTAACCCCCACAATGAAATTACAGTACTTGGTTGGATCCTTAGCAGATGAACCTAAGCGGTTGTTGCTACATTTAATAATTGAAGAAGGCAACTATGAAGTTGCTCGTGAGTTGTTGAAACAGCGGTATCACAATACATGGGTTCTTGCTGATACTTACATAACCCAGATACTTACCCTGCCGGAGATTTCGAATAAATTTACAGGTTTGCGCGCGGCCTTTTTGAACCCCTTGTTAACTGCCTATCGCTGTTTAGAACGTTTAGAGTTACCCGTCTCCTCATGGTCTTATATGTTAGTACATATATGTTTGACTAAGCTTCCCTCTGATTTGAAATCCCGTTTTGAGCGTTGTTATGGTGGTGACGCTGATGAATTACCTACCTTTAAAAATCTTACTACTTTTTTGGAAGACGAATGTCGTCACCATGACAAAGTTGGCAACACCTCCCTTGTAGATTCTAACCTGACGAAATTTAAAAGTACTGTACCTAAACATACTTACTTTGCGGCTCCTCCCTCCCCTATATTAAACAATAGACAAAAAATGTTACCAGTAATAAATAATAGTAAAAAATGTTACCTGTGTGCTTCCTCTTCCCATTACCTCCGTGAATGTCCCGAATTTAGAGCTATGAATCCTAGAGAAAGATCGGGATTTGTAAAACATTCCCGGTTATGTTATAGGTGTTTGGACAAACATTCAATTCTTATGTGCAAGCGGGACTACAAATGTTCAACCTGCGGTCGCTCATCCCATCACACTATGCTATGTTTTAATGATTCCCGTAACCCAATGTATCCTACCTCATCCAATCGCAATTATAATTGTAATTCCAAATTTAATAAACGCAATTATCCACGTACCCGTCCTTCTTCTACCCGCGGTCCCCATATGGGCGGGGCCAGCATAAGAAATATTCCCCTTCGCAACTCCAGCGCTCCCCCCAACGACATTCCCAGAGAGCTTCTCCCCCCAGAGAAAATGCTCCGCCCCAACCTAGACAGGTTGAAAATAATATAAGATATCGTGATAATTCCTATAATAGAGAAGATAGACCCACATAGCTAGATACTTGTATTACTCCCCCTTCCCCTTGCCTGAATATCTCACCCAATTCCCTTATATTATTGCCTACTGTTAAATTACACGTTAAAACTGCTAGTGGTTATTATATTGAAGCGCGTGCCTTATGTGATACCGGTGCCCAGGGTTGCCTCATTACAACCGATCTTGTTGTTAATTACCTCAATTTGACCATCTCCCCCTCCTGTGCCCCTGTACGTGGCATAGGTAATATTCCTTTAGTGGTTTCCCGTGGTTCTATTTCCCTGTGTTTTAAACCTTTGTATAATTCCTTCCCTGAGGTGTCAACCTCTGCTATAGTTATAGATGTGATTGCCGGTACGCATCCTGAGTTGGAGTTCCCTGAGTCTGTGTTTTTTTCCTAATAGTGATTTTTCCCTTGCTGACCCTACCTATAATAAGCCTGGCCCGATAGATATACTATTGGGTGCTGACGTGTTCGGCGCGCTTTATTACAAGATAAAATATTTAACTTTAACGGCATTACTGCTTTATCTACAATTTTTGGTTATATTGTTTGCGGTCCAGTCGCTGCCGATTATGGTGAATTAGAGCCCCCCATGACTGGAATATCCTTATCCCGTCTCATCGAGAAATTCTGGAAAGTTGAAGAGACCCCTCAAACCATGATTGCTTACCCCTTAGATAACGATGGTGAGATTTATAAATAAAACCTGAAACTTACCCGTTGAGCTATCTGTATCCTTATCGCGTTAGCGCGTAGCGTTTCCTTGCGGTCTTCCCTAAGACGACTCTCACTCTTTTTTGACAAAGAAGGAATCATCAGAGTCGGTGGTCGTTTATGAAACTTCTTTAACATTCGAGGAATTAACTACAATTTTTGCTAAAATTGAAGCGGTATTAAATTCCCGGCCGTTATGTCCCTTATCTAATGATCCTAACGATCTAGAAGCTTTGACGCCTGGTCATTTTTTGATTGGCCAACTTGTTAGTGCTTTGCCAGAGTATCCCTATAACAATGTAAAAATTAATCGTTTAACCCGTTTTCAAGTAGTGCAAGAGATAACTCAACATTTTTGGTCGCGGTGGCAGTTAGAGTACCTATACACTCTGCAGACTAGGCAGAAGTGGACTGATCCAGTGTGTATATAGTATATATAATAACTACGCTCTGCTACCAGAAAATGTATATAGTAGTATTTAATGAATATAATAAACTGCGTTCTGCTACCAAAAAATATATATTGAATAGTGGGTAGGGGTCAGCAATTGTGGAAGCGTGCTGAAGTGGAGGTTATTTATTAATTATTTACTTTATAGTCGGTTTTAGGATAATAGAAATTGTACAGTACCTTATCTTCATAATTCACAACACAAACACTGATTGTTCCCGGCCGCCGTGGTATATTTCACATTAGTCTTCT
>JAZFAU010001349.1:0-11801 GCA_037178615.1 Dione vanillae
ATTTTTTAAATTAAGTATGATACTTTTATATGATCAATATAATTCCAAAATAGTTCAACCTACCTACATCAATTTCAACAACTTCAACAGCGCACTGTCGTCGTCGTATTAAAAGACGATTTCCTAATTGTGTTTATTAAGTTATTAGTTATAATAATATTATACGTGTTCGGTAATTATTATTTATAAAGTTATTTTTGTATTAATTACAGAACAAAATTTGTTTCTTCATATAAATGAAAGGTACTTATTCGTTTAATTTTATAACATATTATTTAATTGGAGCGACAAGTAGAAGATGAACCTCTCTTCGACGGATTTTAATTTAATGAAATCAAATTATTTTGTAACAGATCACTTATTAGATGATTTCAATTAGTTCATTGAAGTATATTTAAAGAGTTGGATGTATTTTCCACGATCTGAGTTGACGAGGGGTTGACTTGAGGGGTCCTGGAGTGTCTCGGGAGGTTTAGAGGTTCATCTCTGGCAGTAAAAGAGTGCCAACTGACAATAATTATTCAAGGGAAATTAAACAAATGTCTGACATGAAATTGTAGGTGTAATCTTTATTAGATTATAAGTATAACAAATTATAAATGTATGTAGATATTTAAATATACCATAGGCTTAGTATTTCAGACAAGTTCTAAATAAGACTACTTGAGACTGTTTTACTCGTCTTTTGTCTCGTTCATTGAAGTAACTATATAACTTAGTAATCGATATTCGTTACCTAGACATCTATTTACTGAAATATGTGTTTTTAATTATACTATAGCATAAATAAACGTCTTATTTAAAACCTAATACATATCTTTACAATATATATATATATAATAGTTCAATCTCCAGCGTTACTTGGTACCGAAATCTAATACAAGCAAAAACAATATAACGACTGACACTTCTGTTCCGTATTCGAAATTACTAAACAAAATTGTAAAAATTTACATTATAAACAGTTTTTTATTTGAATAATGAAACAATATTTTCAGTACTAACTGTCTATTATAATGTAAGTGTATTACTCTGTGACACTGTAACAATTATCATGAAGTCACTTATCATTAACTTTTAAATGCATTCTTCACAGCATTTCATTTAATTATTCATTCACATAATATTTTCAAAATGTAACTTACAAAATAAATATTGAATTAAAAATTAAGTACTTATACTCTCAACTTCTCACGTCCAATAAACATCTGCACACATCACAAGCTCGCTCTCGCTCATCGCCGTTAAACATTCTATTACACGACCTCTCCAGGTCTCGTAAGTCGCTCCAGGGGAATAAAACTTGACTACTTCCACCGTCTGTAATATCTGCTCGAATTGATCTCTGACATAACGCCATGTTTTATTGAGAGCAGTAAGCCTCTGCATTAGTTTCAAGATTTCATTCACAGCCTCCGAGGAGCAGTTCCGCGTAATGACGTCGTGGAGATAAACAGTCGGTTACAGAGTTCGCTGGCTGCTGGCTGCTGCTCAGTTCTGTACCCTCGTGGCTAATGTAGGATTTAAACAGCGCTTAAAGTTTGTACTTATTATTTGTGAGTTGTATTAATTATTTTTTTATTTTTCGTAGACTTTTAATTTTGAATTAGTCTAGCGAATAAAAAGAAATCAAATGTGAAACAACTTTTACATACATTTACTTTATAACTCTATATAAAAAAAATCAAGTTCAGAAACGCGTCTCTATATAATCCAGGTGGATCTGAGCGATACTAAAAGACGGAGTAACGACTCTACACTCTCATGAAATCGTTTTACAGCTCCTCTTTATATTGAACGCTGCCATTTTAAAGGTTGTTTTTGACTTTTACTGTTTTGAATTTAGTTGTGAATAACAAATTATGTAAATTATCACTTTTAATGGACGTAATATTTAATTTGAGATTAAAATTATGCGTTGCTCAGACTTTGTGCTATAGTTCTTTCTTTATATCTCCTCTATGTTGATTTTATATTATTAATATTTTATAGTATTTATATATTTAGGTTTAGCTGCAATAAATAATGTCAATTAAATTTAAAATAAAATGAAGGTGTTGTTTTGCAAGTAGGGATGTGTTACATAAGGATTAAATAGAGGAAAGTGTAAGTACAGACTTGTATACAACCTTCTGACGTAGTCGGACACGACCTTATGTCGGGTTTCAGAACACACTACTCAATGTCTCCATAAGGGTAAAGTGTAAAATGAAGTGATGTTTCGAGTCTATAGAGGCCTTTTTAATATCGTTACACATTTGGCTCTAGACCTCAGGCTTCAGAAATATAAAGAAATGCATTTGTGGTTAAAATAACATTAATCATTGGAAATATCTTTAAGATTTACGATTACAATAAAATATGAAAGTGGATTATGGTATTGTTGTCACAGCTATGAGCTATATTACAGTGTCTGTGGACGCGAACTTTGTAGACGCCTCCTCTCAACAGTTAGAGTAAACAAAGTTGTAAATTTTCTAATATTAAATTAAGCGTATATTAAGCATTGATTTTAAACACTATAGATTGCTTTTTGCCTGTCTCGAAGCTGCACAAAAACAATTACAGCAAGTGTAAGACACTCGCAAGCTACAGGTACAAGCGAGGCGGTAGGCCACTACTGACATTGTAGGCGCACGCTAGCATTAATAGAGTCTATACTGTATAAACATTCACAATTAATATATAAATTATATATTTGCTTATATACGTACATATATCACCATCCATGAAGTAAGAATATTCATACCAAGTTCGTCTGTAACGGAACCTCGGAAAAGGAAAAATCTGAAAGTAATGTTCCCGAAGGCAAAGGAAGTAAACATCGATCTAAAAGCTTTGAGGAAATGGTCGTGTTTACAGTCGGCCTTATCATCTCATTACCTTTATATCATGTAACAAAGGGTTCTTCAATGTGTTGGGTAATGACAATACTGGTACGGTTGTATATATTGTGTATTTATGTGAGATAGTAAAGACAATGTACTAAGTTAGTAATAGAATAGTATTCAAGAGATGGCAAAAGAAACAAATTAGAATCTAAAAGATGAAAAGAACATGTAAAAATAGCTGATCTGAAAAACCTTTAGAGGAGGCTTTCTCGATAGACACAAATATCCAGTTGCCGACCATTCAAGTGCAAGTTGGAATTAATAAAATATTTTTTTTCTTTATTTAAAGTGGATATGTTGTTATATTTATTAATTATTAATTGCAAGGGAAAACATTAATAAAGGATGTTATTATTTTATATTTTATTTTTATCATACATGAGAGATGGGGGGACGTGGGAACAAAAATATAGAAATCAAAAGGTTGGTGAAAACATGTTTTTAAAGAATAAAGATGCTGCGAGTATTTGGTTGAGTAACTCATATTATAAATACGTATTCATCGCTGGTTTGTTATTCCAGGTAAAACGCGTTTTGTTTGAATATTTTTTATTCTCATCAAGCATGAAGATTTATTATATATTGCTTTATAATAGTATCTTATATTTCTATAGAAAACAAAGAATATTCCACCTTCCATTTCAGAATACTCAAGTATGTAGTAAGAAGCGTAAACAGTGTAAAGAGCAATCCATGATAAGCTTTCTGATAGCTTTCTTGGTCGTATTTTGAACGTTATACTTCGAAGGTAATTCTGGTTGAATTATTGGGAATCTGTAATTAAGTATATTTTTGCTGCTTATTCATCTTAAGTTACTAATCTAAAATGTTTAGGAAACAAATTATGTAATAGAAGTAAAATTAAATACATCACAATTAGTTTTCCTAGTAGTGGTCATTACTAAAATCATCTTAGTTACGTGTAACGAAATGCAATAGACTGTGTACAATAACCTCGTACTAGACCTAGGCAATCTAACTTATACTATATATATGGACGTACCAACTTCTAGTCGCAGTTCGGTCGTGACGTACTAGATCTCATACTTGTGTAATACACTATTACGCAAGTATATAGATATTACTTCTCCCATGAAAGCTCTCTTAGGGAGATTTTACAAGCTTTTATTTAGTTTGCGTCAATCGATATTTGTTACCGATCAAACCTATATTGTAAGTTAAATTTAAACAAAGTAATGAATCTTGATTGATCTAAATTTCTTTGAAACATAATGACCGCATAACTTGTACAAGCAATTTTACACCGGAAGATTAATTATAGGGTCTCGTTTTATATTTTTTATGTACGGAACCCTAAAAATATTCAATTGTCATTTTATTTCAGTGACCCAAATACAAGCTATTGTACGAACAATGTAAGCCGCCGAGCGAACAATCTCAACAAGAAGTTAGATTGCGAGTGTAGAGTTGAGGCGTTGTCCGCGACACCTGTACACCTGTACACTCTACCTGTACACCTGTTCGCTATTGCTAAGATGTCTATACTTAAATTTAGTTTGGCCTGTATTGAATAAGAGTTAGCCATACGACTACTGGACATTTGATAGAGACTTAAAAATGCTTAAAAAAAATAACAATAAGTTATCAAAGGCTTCATTCACTGGGGAAAACTCCTAATTGAAATAAATTCTCCATCAGTATTTCAGTTATTGCCATGCCAATTGTTATAAAATTTTATTTTATGAGTCAATGACATATATAATAAAAGAAAGTGTAAAAGTTGTCAATTAACTAATTCTTATGGTGATTTTAAAGTCTATATTTATGTAATGCTTATATATACCTATATAAGGTATGTACCTTATAGCTAATAAACAAAACTTCTCTATACAAGTTTTTATATGGAAGTTGAAGAAACGTGTAGTAAGCAGCCTATATCTGCTAAGGGCCTAAGTTTATGTGCGCTTTTTACTAACTTATATTAGTTCACGAAACGAACTTAAGCTAATAGTTTATATATAGGAGAAAAAAGGTTCATCTATTTGTATAATGTAGTGAAGAAAGGCTATATGGCATGTCAGCGAAAAGCTGCACCTAATTTTTACTAACATACAATCGTGGAATTGGTATGAAACCATCAGTACGCGAGTTTCATTTTGCTGCAGTTTCACTTGGCTGTATTTTTCTTTTATTTATATTAACCTGAGAAATTTTTAAAGTTATATTTAATAATAATAATAATATTCTTTACTGTACACCCATAAAGAAAACAACAAAGAAAGTAAACAAACATAATAAGAGACGTACAAGAGGCGACCTTATCGCTAAAATAGCGATCTCTTCCAGGCAACCTTAAGGTATAGGACATATAGAAAGGATAAGAGTTGGAGATGTGAACAATAAAAATGTTACAAAAATAGATAAATAAATAGTAATATATATATATATATATATATATATATATATATATATATATATATATATATATATATATATATATATATATATATATATATATATATATATATATATATATATATATATATATATATATATATATATATATATATATATATATATATATATATATATATATATATATATATATATATATATATATATATATATATATATATATATATAAACGATGATCAGATGGCATCCAAATGTCGTCTTAAAAGTCTCTTAAAAGTATAAAATGATTTGGCCCGTCTGATATAACGAGGTAAATCATTCCAGAGACGAGAAGCTGTGATTGTAAAGGAGTTAGTATAGAAGGAAGAAGAGTGGGAGGGAATTTTTAGCGTCAAATTTTGGTCTGAGCGAAGATTACAAGGATGAGAGCGTCCTAGAAATTGGAAACGCTCTTTGAGGTAAGGAGGGGTAAATGGATCAAAGAGTATACAGAAGAGAAGATGGAGAATTTAAGTATTCCTGCGAAGACGGATTGGGAGCCACTTGAGCTTTTACTAAACTCTGTGACATGGTCATACTTTCTGAGCTCGAATATGAACCGAATAGCAAGATTTTTTTTTTATTTCAAAATAGTTAGCTCTACAGACACTTGGTCCGTACCTCAATAATCTAATAGCAAGATTTTGTAACCTCTCATGTTTGTTTAATTGCTCCTCTTCTAGATCCAGATAACAATTCATGTTATTCAATTCAGCATAATCAAGTATTGGTAGAAGGAGAGATTGTGCTAACGTAATTTTAGTTGGTATAGGTAGAAATGCAAACATTTTTCTGCTAACTTCGCCGATCTGCGGATCCCAAGATATATTTTGGTCAAAATTAATCCCAAGATTTTTAACTGTCTTTTGAAACGGTATTATTTGACCTTCTGAAGTTAAAGCAGGCAAGGTGCTCACGTCAAGTTTAGAAATAAGCTTTGGACTACCGACAATTATAGCTTGTGTCTTGCTTGGATTTAGTTGCAGTCTAAAAGACTTACTCCATCTGGATATGTTTAATAGGTTAGAATTTATAAAGCTAATTGCAGCACGCATTTCAGATACTTGTGAACGCCAATAAATTTGTAGGTCATCTGCATAGAGGTGGTAAAGAGAAGAGATATGATGAGAAATATTATTAATAAAAAGAGAAAATAAAAGAGGAGACAACACGCCACCCGATTGAGAAGGTTATTTTTAGAAAGGAAATGTGTAAGTTGATTTTGCACTAGGCGTTCCAGGACTTTAGATAGGAATGGGAGAAATTGGCCGATAATCGTTATCACAGGTGGGATTATTCTTTTTGGGTAAGGGAATGATTTGTGCTTCCTTCCATGCTGAAGGAAACATGCAGCTTTTAATGGAAAAATTGAGAATGGACGTCAGGATAGGATATAATATATCAAGTAAAGGGATGATCATTTTACGACTGAATCAGCTCCAATTTAGACTAAAGTTATGTCATTGTTTGTTACATATAAGTATATCAGCATAGATTACTTAAAAAAAATATTTTTACTACACACTTTGTGACAAAATGAGAAATAAAATCAATCAAATATAGTCCTTACATTCATTGTAGTCGATCAAAAGCATCACAATCTATTTTGGTGCGGAACCTCCGTTTCAATACTACGAGATATTTATATCCACTTTTAGTGCCCCTAAAAATCCGGTTCCGTAATCTCCTCTAATTAAGAAGCTGGAAGCGGTCCATGACCAAAGAGCGTTTCAAGTTCGGTCGAACCAAGTGGAGGAGAAATCATCATAAGGTCAGGCCCGTTCCGAATTGATTGGGACTATTTTGCTGAGTTGTGAACTTTTTTAATGTTTTTTTTTTTCTTTTTTTTCCTTTTTTTCTTATTATGATAATAAAGCTCAATTCTTACAAATTTATTTTTGACCCACTTACCAGTGCATTTTGTGAGTTAAGCTGATATTTGAATAACACCTGTAGGTAGTAATAATAACACACGACTACAATAGATATTAATTCAGTGTCGATTGTATGTAAATTCAAAAGAGTACCACTACTATGGTTGTTACTATTTTCTTGTACAATCTATCATAACATTTTTTTATAACGTTCACGCACCATACTACAACCCTCCACTGCCACACAGAACAAAAAAGCAACACAACCCGAACAGGCATATATAGGAACCCAGGAGCAGTGCAAATCCAAAGAATATTCTACTTCGATACTCCGCTTTAGGAGTGTTGAGTGGTGGAAATTAAACACCGCGCTTTATATAGTTCACAGGGCAAAAAAACGGAAAATGTAAAAATCCACTATTCTTCGAGTGTTAATCGAGACCCACAAACCGTCGCGTTAGAGGCAGGACTCTAGTCTCTGAGCCACAACGGCTCATTCCATAATAACACAGTAATGTCGCACATAATTGATTTAATTCATCTCTACTTTATCTGGCTACCAAATATTATAATACGTGATAAATCGATATAATATCTTACATAAAATATGGATATTTATATAAGACGACGATTTTGATTATGATATTTAAATGTTATACCAATTCATGAGCATAAGCTAGGTTAAAAACAGAAATATCCTATAAAAATTTATTCATACAGACAATGAAAGACAATAAAATTAATTCGCACATTTATTCCGTGTATTCAAGAAATTGAACGTATTTTTTAGAAGATTATAGAGCATGAAGTAAGCGAGTTTTCATTTCACAAAGCAAAACGGTTCTTTTGTAGACAATTTATACGATTACTATAATTAATATGTACATCCGTTGGACTAACGCCTTTGAAACTTTACCTCCGAGCCACACTCAGTGCTTGTGAGAATTTCACCTAGCTGATATGCCAAGAGATTTTAAGAAAGAGTTGTATACAATTGCTTCACTCTTCCACGTTAATTGAACGCATAACCAAGTGTCTTACGGGGCCTATCGTAGAGACCCATCATCTTTTTTAATTTATGTTTATATTTTTTTACAAAAAACGGTAAAGAACATTTTACATTTTTCACGTAATTAAATAGGGAAAAACTTACTAACAGAATATTCTTTTGACTTACTGTAGTGTCACATTTCCTAGCATACTATTTGTGAATAAAATCGCGTCTTAAATATGAAATAGTGTATATTTAAGTACTTACATTAAAAAAATTAAATAACAAGAACCGGCTTAGTAGTATAAAAAAACTTGAAAAACACGTACAATGCATTTAAAAAATTATAGGTAATAGGCCGGTATAATCTGCCTAGTGTGTATATACCTACATAATAAGCGTTATACCGGGCCTTTATGCTTACCGATTTTCCACTTCCTTATTTTTTATACTTTACCTGACTATTGTGATAACAACAGGCTGTTCAGTTTATGGTTTTTATACCAATGTCCTAATGTCCGGATGGTGTGAAAAGTGGAGACGAATGCGGCGTTGGGGACCGCCCACCCAGCACGCCAGTCCGGACCGGCGGGACGGGAGGGACGGAGCTACAAATAGCTGCGTGGAATGTCAGAGGAGGGAGAGAGGGACCAGAGATGAATGAGCTATTAGATGTGATGGATGAGCGAGATTTGGATGTCATTTGTATGACTGAGACCAAGCGAAAGGGTAATAATGCAACCGATTTGCCGGGGCAGCCGCGTCGCTCTCTGGGCCGGCGTTCCAGAGAGCGAACGCGGTTGTCAAGGTGTAGGTGTGTTATTGTCCTCTCGATTGGTTAGTGCAGTGGTAGAGTACGAGGCGATAAACCCCTAGACTGCTTTGGGTTCGCTTCAAGCTGGGGATTACAAGAATATTCTTGTTGGTAGCATATGCGCCGGTATCCTCAGCTTCATTGAGCGAACTTGAGGGGTTTTGGGAGAGTGTCAGGGATGTTCTAAGCAGTGTTAGAGGAAATAAAAAATTAATATTATGTGGAGACATGAATGGATGGGTCGGAACCGCGAGAAGTGGTTACGAAGGTGTGTTAGGTCATTATGGTGACAGAAGAGTGAATGAGGCTGGAAAGCTCATTTTGGAACTTTGCAAGGAAAGGAATTTGTTTGTGGCAAACACGATGTTTGACCACAAACAAATTCACATGTATACGTGGGAGCGCATGGGAGAGAAAAGTATGATTGACTTATTCCTAGTGGATCAGCGGATTCGAAAACAAGTGATGGACACACGTGTGTTTGGGGGTGCCGACTTGGGAACGGACCACTATCTAGTAATTGCTAGATTTAGGGTTTGTTCGTAGGATGGCGTAACCGCACGAGGTGTTCATACTTGGAATCGAATTATCGCATAAGAAGCTGGAAGCTTCAAGATCCACCGATCAGAGAGGAATATATAAAAAGGGGTTTTTCCGAAAAGCTTGACAGTTGTGAAATAGGAAATGAAAGTGTTGAAGTATGCTGGCAGAACCTTAGGAGCTGCATGGTGGAAGCTGCGACAGAGGTATGTGGTACAAGGAAAAGAGGCTTTAGTAAAAAGCGTGACGAATGGTGGGATGATGAAGTGAAAGATGCTGTAGAAAGAAAGAAGAAGGCATGGCAGGATTATAAAGCCTCGAGTAAGAAAAAAAGTATGAGAGAGATTAAAAAAAGAGTGTAAGCTGCAAAAGCACCAAACGAAAGCACTGATAAAGATGAAGCGTGAAAGAACCGAGAGTAAAAGAAATGAAAGGTTGACGAGCAACTTCCGGGATAATACGAAGCTTTTCTGGCGAGAAGTTAGTGATTCACGGAGTTGTTCGTCAACCTTTAAAATGAAAGGGGTGCTTTCGAAGGACGGTGAGATACTTACAAGCAGATCACACGTTTTGCAGCGATGGGCGGAATTCTACAAGGAGATGTATGAATGTGATGACGCTTCTGCCTCAAGTGATAGCGACAAGCTGAGTCTTGATGTAGCAGATGGCGAAATCAGTATAAAAGAAGTTGAGAGTGCAATAAGAAGCTTGAAATGTGGTAAGTCAGCGGGAGCGGATGGATTTTACTGCCGATATGATCAATATGGTGGACCTCGCATCTTGGACTTGGAGGTCCCAGATGATTGGCAAGGTGCAGTCATCGTGCCTTTGTATAAAGGCAAAGGTTCACAGATAGACTGTGCAAGCTATAAGGCAATCAGTTTGATTAGCTTAGGTGGTAAAATATATGCAAAAATTTTAGCGAGAAGAATGCAAGACAGATCCGAAAGGCTACTGTGGGAGGCCCAAGGAGGTTTTTTGACCTGGGAAAAGGATGCATGGATCAGATCTTTTCCATCCGTATGATCACAGAGAAGTTTTTGGCTGTAAACCAAAAGGTTTTCTGTGCTTTTGTGGACTTGGAGAAGGCGTTTGACAGGTTGTGAGAAAGAAGTTGTGGAAGATACTACCCCGGTACAATGTGAACGGACCCTTGCTGCAGGCTGTAAAATCTCTTTATAGAGATCACTCAGCCTGTGTGCGAGTAGGAGCCGACATGTCGCCTCGGTTTGGCATCCAATCGGGTGTCAAACAGGGTTGTGCCATGTCGGCTTGGTTGTTCAATTTGTATTTGGATAGCTGTCTCCAAGGACTGAAAGAAAGTGATATGGGTGTAAAAGTGGGTGACTTGAAGGTAAATTGCTTGCTGTACGCAGATGATGCAGTGCTTATTGCATCATCAAAAAGCGAGTTGCAGGCATTGGTCACCATTCTGAAAGACGGGTGTGAAACTAATGGTCTAAACCTGAGTGCAAGTAAGACAAAGGTTCTGGTATTTGAAAGAGACGAGGAAAGGACGGAATGCAAGATTTTCGTGAATGGAAAATTATTGGAACAAGTGAACGAAGTAGTATACTTGGGAAGTATGTTAAGTAGAGATGGTAGATACGAAATGGATGTGGAAAGACGTGTTGCTGCCGGTAACAGAATGAACGGTGCCTTAGCTGCGTTGTTGAGACGGCAGAACGTCAGCGTCGCTGCACGTTTGGCCGTACACAATGCAGTTTTGGTTCCGACGCTGTTATATGGCAGTGAAACGTGGGTATTACAGAAGAAGAATGAAAAAAAGATGAATGCTGTGGAGATGCGATCTCTTCGAAGGATATGCGGAGTCAGCTTAGCTGACCGAATCCGCAACAAAGAGTACACAGGATGGTAGGTACCAGCGAGGATGTCACAGTAAGAATGAAGAAGAACGTGCTCAGATGGTTTGGGCACGTCGAAAGAATGAGTGACGAAAGAATGGTAAAAAAGATATATGATGGAAAAGTGAGTGGTAAGAGAGGTAAGGGGAGACCTCGGTTGACTTTCGAAAACACAGTATCGAAGATACTGGAGGAAGGTCACGTAAAAAGCATGAGGACTCCCCGGAGAGCATGCATGAAGAGGTTAATGACAGTGGACGAGGCGAAAGAGGTATGCAGGGACCGCAGCGTTTGGCGCTCCGTTCTCTCTGACTACCCCGCTATGGATAGAGCGTGAAGCTATGTATGTATGTATGTATGTATATACAAGATACGGTAAAAACACTGTCTGTATTTTTTTTTAATAACCTA
>JAZFAU010001350.1:0-11800 GCA_037178615.1 Dione vanillae
TTGGCACAAGACCCTGACGAAAACCCGCGCGGGGGTCATCGCAGGGGGCGGCACAAATAGGAATAAACAGATACAATTTATTTAACTCTTCAAACCTAAATAGGAAAGAAAATTTTTATAATTAAAATTTCCTAAATTTTACATAGATTCACCGCCTTGTATAAGTAGGTTCTTCTCTCGATAATGAACATTCTAGGGTAGGGTGGGCACCAACTCCTCCTACATCCTATACCCATGATATTATGCCATGTCAGAATTCATATAGGCTTTATTGACACATCCCTACATTTTTTAATTATTAACTTCACGCTTTATCCAAAGCATAACAAGGTAGTCAGAGGGAACCACAAGAACGGGAAGAATGGGTTATTATTAGTATTAAGACCTCCTTTTTTCAAGACTTTGCTAGTTTATGTAGCGGACATTACCACTGCACCATATCTTTCTTTCATATAAGAAAATAAACGTATTCTATAAAGTTGAATATCATCCTATCCTATTCGACAACGCGGCCGTTATCACACAAAAAACTTAAAATTATACAAAAAACTAGTTAACATTCATTAATAGTTTAGGCACAGGATCATTTTTCTCATTTCACGATATTTATACGTGCTGTATACGTGTGAGGTGGTCGTGATTAATACGTAAAGATGTCGTACTAGAATACTATTGAAGTTGTAAATCAGTCACCTTTCATTCAAAATTAACCGAATTTGACAGAGATATATCTGTACCGTCTGACCGTACAGGTGTACGCTCGCGTCACACTTGACAAATGGCGTTTTATTTTGGAACAATAATTTAATTATTTACTTTATTTGAAACTTATTTTTTATCTTTGAAATTTTTTTTTATTTTTGTCAAGCTTATAAAGACTAGTTAATACTATACTTTAAATTAAGCCTCACCTGTTTATCCCTAAATTACATTCCTTATAGCAAATGGAACGTAACTGAAGAATCTGATCCGGATAAATACCAATATTACTATGAATTCGTCGACCTCATAGCCGAAGTGTCATTCAGGAGAAACTTGCAGAATTTTTGGAAATATCAAAGCGATGATTCGGTTAACGATATAGATTTGCTACAACTGGCTCTCGATGTACATCCGGATTATCCATTGGAAGCTGTTACCTCGGATCATAGAGAAGTGAGTGACACTTCTTGTTTTAAAGTCTACGGAAACGAGTAAAGAGAGAATATATCATATTTTTATTATTTTTTAAATGTTAATCCTCGCTGAGGATAAAATAAAATACTTAAAGAAAACATATAAAATTTTAAGCAAAGGAATTTGAAACCAGAAAGCCATGCATTCTTTATAACGCTGCGTCGAAATTCTAATATTATTTCTGTCCTCTGTCCGTGGATTAACAAAAATCATAAAAATATTTAAAGAAAATAAGATTCTCTCTCGCAAAGCGATTGTTTTTTAATAATCTTTCAGTACCTATCGAAAATTGGTAACAGGACAAAAACAGGACAACAGTCTATTTAAATCCAAAAGATCGTAAACGTTTTGTTTCAGTTGATGATGACTTGGTAAACTTTTCACCATGTTTTGATATCTGGTCTAGTGAATCATTTAAATTGGAGTTAAGTATTTTTAAATACAATTAGTTTTGACAATTAGCTGGTAAAATCACTTTTCAGATAAAATGGGTACAAGTAATGACAGAAGAAGGCTTGTGTAAAAGCTTCAATTCCCAATACGCGCAGCATCAGAAAATTGGTGCAACTGCTTGGAAAAACTTAGACCTCATGAAATGCCATTATCATAATGAGGCGTGTTATGTGAGAATAAATTCACTGGAGAACGGTGTAAGAGTAAGTTATTGAAAATTTTGAAGTATTGAACATGGATCACAACTTGCAACACGAAGTTTTAAGATTATTGTAAAAAACAAATGCTTAGCAAAAGAGAATGCTAGTTTTATTAAATATTTTTATAATTGAGAAGCGTCGTAGTGCAGTGGCGTAGCGTCTGCTGTTTGTGGGCAAGTGCGGCGTTGAGTTTCGCAACTCAAAAAACATATAAGAAAAATATTTAAAAAAAAAATAGAACATAATAATATAAAAAATATTATAATTATCAAAAAGTCCGTCCACACTAAGTGTAATGTTATCTCTAAGTATATAGTTATACTTTTTTTAAAAAATATATTAATATTTCCTTTAAGTACCATAACTTTACCTGATAATGACTTGCATATCAAAATAATCTGTGGTATTATTATTTTTCTCGTTCTGTTAACAAGACAGAACGCGGTGTTAAGTTCCGCCACTCACATCGTAATGTCAAAAAAATTAAAAGGCGGAAACGAAAGATGTACACAATACCCTCCCTGTACCTATGATGTTTTGCAAATAACATTTTAAAAAACAAGAGTTTTTACCAGCAAAATTAAAAAAATGATACATTATCTCGATCATATATTTCTAATAAGCTGTCTAATAGTTTTTGTACAGTGCTTACTACTCTCTTGTGTATGTCGTATAAGAGAGGACTGAGTAGCGGAACTCAACGCCGTGCTCTACCGTTCTGTGGTGAGGATTATATCCAGTACCAACGCGTTACAGTCATACGCTACCCAAGCCTACGCGGCTAATCAAGGAGTCAAGTTAGGGTAATGGTAAGGTTATTATAATTACTACCCTAATACCTGGGCTATATTTTCGACCAATACGCCTTTTCCGATCTTTTAAAACGGTTACCAAAAGTAAAGTCTAGGTCAAAAAATGGAGACCTTCTACGGTTGTGGCGCAATTAAAACACGTCCACAACTAATATATAAATGGTGATGGTTTTTTGTAGTATTTCTTCATTCTCCCATCGACATCGCGGACGGCTATATCCCAACAACTGGAGAAAGATTCTGTGAAGAATTAATTACGGACTACAAGGTAAAATGGGTTGATGGTTCAAAGACGATGAAGCCCTGTACCATAATTAGCTCTATTGGAGAAACAAAAATTAAAATATAACTATCATTGGTTCACGTGAGATGTTAGACAATATTAAATGTATTAATAAAAGAATTAAAAAAAAATATTAAACGCGATTATTATATTGTTAATAAGATATTGTAACAAAAAGGATCATTAAAAATAGAAACCTTAGTAATAAATAATTTTGAGTCAGCCGCAAGTGAACAATTGTTTACCTGACCAATGACGTCACAATACTGTAGCGTGTCTGTAGAAGGCACTAAATTTTGGAATAGAAAACTAATCAGCTTATGTAAAATTTTAATACCTAGGTTTTAAATTGATTACAAATGAATGTAACATTCCATTATCAAACTAGAAAGTTTATAAATTTAAAATATTTACTGAAATGCAATGTCCTCTGCCTACCGCCAGTGTGCGGGAATAAGCGTGGAGCTAGAATTATAAGCCACCTGAGGAGACATCCACATCACAATACACAGACAAGAAACACTATGGCCTCATTCTATTTATACCTTTAATTCCGTATATTTTATTTATGCTTGTTCCGATAGTGCCAGTAAGCCATTTACTTGCATGGCACAGGTGAATCGAGATCACAAAAAAACATATACGGTAAAAAGGAGGAAAGATTAAATAAAGAAAAAAATTCTGACACCAACCCGAATGAAATAGAGAATAGAGAAAGAACGAAAGAAAGAAAAAGTTGACGGTATAGGTTGTATAAAAGGCTCAACATCAGTCCACTCGCAAGAAGGGAATAAGGAATTACTGCAAAAATGTCAGTATACGCCCCCGGTTATATGTTTTATTTAATAAATAAATTTAATGTATACACGATTCACACTTTTTCGCGTTTATTTTTCATATATGTTAAATGTTTTAGAGTGGTTTAGAATAGAAATCGAAGCCGCTAACAGAATGAAGGACTGAGCCCGGAACAGCGTCGGTTGTAAATATCCAATTAATGGATCGGCGATTCATCAGAGTAAGAATGGGACTCAATCTTCACAAAACTATTTAGAATAAATATAAAAGTTATTAAAATAGTTAAAGCAAAGGCGCGGCGTTGAGTTCCGCCACTCAACACGCATTGCCTCGATAACGCGGAAAGCGGGGACGGAAAAAAGCAAGAGGACTAAAGCAACGGAGTGTTTTAACACTTAGGTTCCACGATTCCCTGCAGTTTCCCTCTGCATACCTGCCATGTGCGGGAATAAAGCGTGAAGTTAAATTAAAAAAAAAAAAAAAATAGTTAAAGTGAAAGGAAATAATTATAACTTTATTTAGTGGTTGTTGAGTTCCACCACTCACCACGTAGTAATGCCTGACAAGGCGGAAAAAACTGGAGAACGGAGTGTCCAACACCCCGTTCCCGATATAGTCTGCTAACGGTTCCCTTGCCTACTCTGATGACTATGCGGGATTTATCTTTTTACAATGTTTTTGTTACGCCGCATATCTTACAGGGAATTTTAGGGTTTTTTTATAACACTCTCTGCTTTCCTTTAAAATTTTTCAGACATGAGTTTTTTTTGTAGCTTTACGCTCATCCCGCATATGGCAGGGTAGGCAGAGGAGCTCAGGAACCACGAACCTAGGTTAAGGACCTCCGTGTTAGTCCCCTGCAATACAGTGGTAAGTAATGGAATTTTGTATTCTCACTATAACGAGGAAATTACAATTATTTGTAAACTGAAAAGGAATCGAACTCACTACTCTAGAGTTTGCAGTATCTCGCGCTGTGCTTCCCGATGATTTTTTTATAACTTGTTTATGTTCAGGTTATAGCTTCGGTTATGCAAACTGCAATGTAGAACGCGGTTGGCGCTTAGTTTGTGGTTGCCCGCCGTTATCAATATAAAAGGCGGGTACTTAAGACAAAAAACAGGTGTATATACTTAAACTTACTTAAGATACAAGAACAATAACACTCAACGTACAGCTTTAGCCATAATGGCTCATATATTAAACCATATTTTTGCGATTTTATAGTTCCGGAGGAAAATATGGGCTAAGTATTGATATCCGTTCTGATGTATATATATAATTATATATGTATTTGAGGTCAGCAACTCTTAGGGCTTTTAATAAAATTAAAATTACAATAATCACAAGGTAAAACTTACAGATAAACAGTTGAACATTAAATAAGACTAATAAAACCTCTAAGTAACCGACCACCACAAAACATCCTGAAAAAAAAATTAAAAAAATGTCAAATAAACTTCAAAATTATTACATACAAATTCAACAAATATAACAACAAATTAAATTTAATTAATATATATTTTAGTACCCAACTTAAAATTAATATCTAGTTTAAGTTATGTTTAATTTTCACTTCCCGCATTTGTGATAAAGATTTGCGAATGTGTGAAGCGCACGGCAGTGGATGCCACTCGGTCGCAACGTCGAAATCCGTATCAATTTACCGAACAAATCTTGCAAAATGCCCCATGCATGCCACAATGCGAAGACTCAATTATATTCACACACAAAAAAAAGTCATTAATCAGGGAGTATGCACCGTTTTATTTTAATATCAGGTTTTATAAGGTAGCTTATCTACAAAATGAAACGATCTGAGATTCTGTTTCTGATATATCAAGGTCATTCAATACAAAAATTTCTGAGTTATTGCTCGAAAAATGTATATTCACTACAAAAGATTATTTAAAATGGAACCAGTATTTCTTGAGGTAGTATGTTTAAGCAAACAAAACTGCTATTAGCTTTATTAAATTAGGTTAATAGTGTAGAAATAAATATAAAACTCTAAAATAGAAGTATATTAAAGATATGAGGTTTATATTAGTAATGTGGCTTAAATTATTTTATTTTTAGTAGTACTTTAAACGCCGGTTTGTGAGTTTTCCCCCCCCCGATTCCATCGGGGAAGGAGATTTTCCTATTGCCATTTTCCTCGCTCTGGACAAACTAGGCAAAGCGCGGCGTGAGTTCGCCACTCAATACGCAATGCCTCGAAAAACGACGGCAAGCGGGGACGGAGGAAAGCAGGGACCTAAGAAACGGAGTGTCTCACACATTATATGGGTGCCTGCAGTTCCCTTCTGCGACGCTGCCATGGGCGGGATAAAGCGTTGAAGTACCTTTTACAAAATCTTGTATTGGGTCTGTAATTTTTATGTATTTAAACTAAAAATATAACTGTCAACTTTTTTATTTTACAACAACATTGAACGACACGTCCGAGTCTCCACTGGAATTAGTTGTCAGATTTAAACTGATGCAGCCGAAGTTTGTTCTCCACCGCGACATCATATTCCGTCTAGATGATTTATTCTGATGTTTAATTCTTTTTTATCTGTATTCATATTGTTTGCTGCTTTGGTCCATTGATTTTGTTGAAACGAACGTTTTTATATATTTGTGGAATAATTCTCATGTTTTACGACCTACTTTGCCTAGTTAAAGGCATTTCCATTAGACCAACTACAAACTAAAATATGTCACTGCACCATGACGTGCGATTATTCCTTGTCCCCATTGGTTCCAGATCTTTTTTTTTTTGTCGCAGGGGGGACCCATCTCATAGAGACCCGACTCCGGGAGGGAGCCGGGTTATGTGAATTGTTCACTAAAACCCCTGAGATGGCCGCCACAGCACGAAAAAACGGAGAGGCTACGGGACTCGCTTTTTCGCAGTAGCATGTCCGCGGCCTCTCCGTGCATTGCTCCGATAGTGGGCTTGCGGAGCCCCTTCTTCAGGAGGGACGAAGATGGCTCCCACCGACAACCCCTCGCTGGCTGGTGTGTAACCGGCAGTACGGGGCCATGCAGACTGCACGGTCTTCTATCGGCCCCATATGAAAACGGCATGCGTGAGAAAATCTCCGCACCCCGGACGGAGGGATGTGACCTAATTTTATGTCGCACCGGGCACTGGCGCCCCTGCGTAGCATCTCCGACACGACTTGCTCGCAGGGAGAGATTTTCGCCCACGATTTGCTGGACCAAGACTTGCCTCCGCGGTCCACGCGGGACACGCATTCAGCGTGCGTTGGGCAGCCTTTGTCTTTGTCCGCCCCCGCGTGGTGGCAAGCCGGCCGCCTCGCCTCTAGTTACGATCTACACAGGTACTCTCCAAAGCAAACCGGGACCGGTCAGCTACCTGTGTAAGCGGAAGATGACTCGCGTCTTCCGTCGCATCCAGGCTCGAAGGCCGGGCAGGATCGCACTCCACGACCGCATTTGTGTATTGTCCCGCGGAGACGGGGTACCACGTTCGTGTGTGCCCTTCGCTGACTCTGGCCGCCGAGCGATTCGAGAACGCTGGCAGGGTAAGACAGCACTTCCGCGCTTTGACGAAGGGCGCGAATCTGGTCGTGACCCTCGCGTCCTTCCCTCCGCCCAAGATGTCCCACCGGCCCCCGGAGGAACGCCACGCAAAAGGGTCGACGCATCGAACGGATTATAGTGCCTCTGATCTCTTCCCCCATATCCCCGACCACCATGCGGATGAGCACTCTCACTGCATGACTCAGGACTTAGTCTTGCACGGTTCCAGATCTTCTCTCATGGTGTTTGAAAATTGAACATAACGTTGCTAATACTAGCCAACTTGGTGGCTATATTAAAAAAAACATCCATACTATTTGATCTTGTATAAACAAATTTATCAGCCTGGTCAGTATATCATATTATGGCACATTTGTTGAGGATATTGGTAAGTATACCTTTTGCTGTCTTTATATAATTTTTGTTTTTATATTTCAACAACTTGGGGACCGTCGTGGCGCCAGAGGCGCAACGTATGACTGTTAACGCGACCGGTTACGGGTTCGATTCCCAGTTAGGGGAGAATGGATTTTTCTATTTCCATTTTCCTTCGTTGGCATCTAAGCGCAAAGCGCGGCGTTGAGTTCCGCAATCAAACACGCAATGCCTCGAAACGGCGGAAAGCGGGGACGAGAGTAAATAACCGGACTAAGTAACGGAGTGTCTTAACACTGGTTGTATGGTTCTGCAATTCCTCTGCATTACCCTGCCATGTGCGGATAAAGCGTGAGCTAAAAAAAAAAAAAAAACAAAAAAATTAGTACTGTCATTGTGGGAAAAAAAAAAGCTTTAAGAGTGTGTGGCCGTTAATTAACCTTAACACAAGTTTCATTCTAATTACGATTATTATCGTAATCATTTTTTTTTTTTGGTTTAAGTTTTAAAATTTAAGAAATTTATTACTATCAAGACACATTTTTGTTGATAACAAAACAAATTAACATGGGGATCACTACAAGTTGTTACAACGCTTCTTTATATAAATATTATAAATAAATAAATAAAATAAATACATGTGTAGTATTATATTACAACGATAATAAAAACCTGAGCACTTGCCAGTTAAACTAAAAGAGAGCAAGAAACTGCTTAGAATTACATGGATTCACAGTGAGGCGTGCCGGGCCCCATCGCGTTGTAGGAAGAGGAGCCCGATCAGCCTTGGACTTGCGGACCCAAGTGTGGTTTAAAAGGGCCCCTTTAAAATGCATTAACGATCCTTTTCACTGTCCGAGCTCCTCCCACTACCTAACCAAATTTCGGAACAAGATTGTGCTAATGCCGCCCTTTAAGTACGTTCTCGAAAGTATGTAAATAGTCTAGACAGCGAGATCTTTAGCCAAGCTAAAGACAGATTTCGCATGTTTATACCTCCGCCTCCTCCTTCTACCCGCGTATGAATTTGACTCTAAACCTATTCCTGGTCAGTTTCGTTAGTAAGCTCGAAATATTTATTAAGTTTGAAGCTATGACTTTTAGGTATATTAGTCTCCCACGGAACTGTAAGTTCTACCAGTACTACGCGTTTTAGGTTTCGAGAATAAAGAAAAATATCAGGTCTGGATGACGAAACACCATGTCCTCAGGGATTTTATACTGTTCTCATACGTGTCCATCAAAAGAGTCCAATCAGGAGCTGGATCTAATATTGAGAAAGGTTTTTGCGTGTGTTTTTTAACAGAACCTTCTTTCACAAACTCTGTTGAACGTTTGCTGGTTGTAAATGTTTCTCTGTGCTCTTGCTACTGCAAGACTAACGGCTTCACGTATAATTTCTAGTACCTTGTCATGGCGCCGCGAGTATTGACCACTTTCCAGGAGTACCCTACACCCCACCAGCATATGTTTAGCTGTCCCCACTGCCTCTTTACAGATGTAGCAAGATTTATCGGTAGCTTTACCCCATCTCACTAAATTACTTTGATCTGGAAGAGTCATTTGGAACGCATTCAGGTAGAATTTTAATAGTGCTGGAGACCAGTCATGAATTAGGGTGCGCCATTTTAAAGCTAAAGGGATACAAAATTCTCCCAGAGTTAGCCCGGACTCGTTTTGCATTTCTAACCCCATTGCGTGCATCTTATACCTATCATTCTCGTCTTGCCGTATAAAAGATTTTATTATGTCCATATCTTGAACTTTCCTCTTTGATCCTAACCCTACTTTACTTGATTGTGCTCCTATCATAAATTGTTTATGGAACTTAAGTCTTGACTCGAGCTCTGGGACACTTCTGTCTTTTGGAAGTGAAGTAACAATCTCATCTCGTGATTTTCCCAGAATATGTGTTTTGGCAACTCTTAGATGTTTATAGAGCTCCGATGGTTTCTTTAATCTCAACCCAAAGTTATTTTTTTCCCTAAATAAGGTTGAGGTGTCTGCCGAATGCGCTAGCCCAAGCCAAAACTTCAGTATCTTTATGACGCTTGCATCTAACTTAGCCAAGAGGGTTTTATTAAAATCATATACGAGGAAAGGCCAATTCAGACCTGATGTTAGAAAATTGTCGTATATCCAAACTTTTTTGACATTACTTATAGGTTGATGTTCTACCTTTTCAAGATCTGTCAAAAAGCTGTCGACTAGTACATCTAAAGATGGAGTACGGCCTTTATAATCTATTTTCTTGCCGAGAAATTTAAAAGGTGCCGCTTCGGAAACTATAGAAATGCTTTTACCATCTATTTTAAGTCCCGGATCGTATGAGGTATATTTAGTGTTTCGTCTACCCACATAAGCAGTGACACTTACTAGGTTTTGTCCTCATTCCCTTCGTCCACGCACAAAATTCTTCCACTTCATCCAATAGCAGCTGACATTGCTTTGGATTCCTAGTAAGTATCGCGAGATCGTCCGCAAAAGCAAGAATGGATTTTGTGTATTTATTTTTTAACTTAAACCGATAACCCCATTTTCTCTCATGTTTAATTAAATTATCTATTAAAATATTTATGACGATATTAAATATTATTGGGGATAAACAACAACCCTGGAAAAGACCTACTCTATAGCTTAAAGGTTTTGAATTACCGTTTTTTGAGGTTATAACGAATTTTTAAATTTTGTATAGTATGACGCGACTATGTTGCTTACTATTGTAGGAAAGTTGTACCATTTTAAAGCAAACATCAATAGATCGTGTTGTACTGATCCGAACGCGTTTTCTAAATCTATCCAACATACCGTAATTTGCCTCTCACACTTTCTGGCGTCTTTTAAGCTTTCGGTTAACAAAGTATTATGCTCCAGGCATCCAGAAATTCCAGGTAGGAACCCTTTCTGGTAGTTCGGCCTGAAGTACCTATTGCTAATCATAAAATGGGTCATTTTCGTTTGAAATATTTAGAAAAAGATTTTAGACAAAGTATTCGTAAGAGCAATCGGCCTAGTATCCTTTGGATCTGTTACCCGGTCTTTTTTGGGAATGAGGACAAATATCGCTTCTCCAAATGACGTAGGTATTTGCTTTCTTGACCAGATTTTACCATATAAGTTGTGGAGGTGTTTACGAACAGATGAACATTTTTTGTAAACTATATAGGGGATACCATCAGGACCTGGAGCTGATTTAGATGGTTTCTTTTTGATTTGATTATTTATTTCCTCTAAAATTGGTGGGTCAACTTGAAAGTCAACGTGAGGAATCTCAGGTCGTTGGTTGTTTGGCTCCATATATAGCCTTTCTATATTAGGCACTTCGTACGTGATTTTATAATGTTCATAAGTTGCCTCATCGGTCAAGAGAAGCTTACCTCTATCTTCCTTAAAAATGTTTTTTGAGTACTCAAAAGGATTTTTATCGAAAGCAACCTCGTGTTTTGCCCGATCAAAATTTGTATGACGTTCCGCGATCTGTATCGATATACCCTGAATTAATTTCAAGGTTGACCGTAGCGCCCTAGACAATTGGTGACTAAGATAATTATCGCCTAGAGCTTTGGCCGCACGAAGATTCTTTTTTAGCTCTCTTTTTTTCCTCCTCATTTTCGACTTGAACGCGTTTTCTTTGTTTTTACGAGCGTAATGATTTGAAGGTGGATATATTTCGTTGAAATAGTCATAAATAGTTTTTTGGAAAGTCTCTACTTGCATGTCTAACTCCTGCTTCGAGCCCGGATGCTCTAACAGGACCGCTAATCGTTCGTCGTGTACTTTCCATGTCGATTGCTTTAAATTGGGAATGCTGAGACGTGTCCGGGTGGAAATGGACTCCTGATATTTTTCACTCAATGGCTCACCATGGGACATATGAGGGTCAACTCTATCCGCAGTGATAGTCGAAGAGCTTACCGACGACAGCCGTGCTTCAACACCATCATGTGTTTTAAGATGTTTAATATACCAGGCTCTTCTCTTGTAATTTTTCCCGCACGTGGGGCATTTCAAGTCCGTATTCGCGCCGCTTTCGTTGTTTGTTCCAACCGGTGGACAGATCTTCCGCCCCCCCTCTCGGACTGTCCCGGGGGTATTTTTCTTTTTTGGACTTTTAGCTTTTAGGATTTCCTGGGCTTGGCTTGCTAGGCCATTGCCCTCGGCTGTCTTTC
>JAZFAU010001351.1:0-11776 GCA_037178615.1 Dione vanillae
TTTTTATTAATTTTTTTTTTTGTAATGCTTTTTTTAAACAAAAACCTGTAAGATATGCAGATCACAGATATTATTTTAATATTTTATAAAATTTTATATAAATTTATTCATATTTACATTTTTATTTTAAAAAAATTTACAATTAATAAAAAAAATTAAAAAATAAGTATTTTTAAAATTTATCTTTTTTAAACGTATTTTAAAAACCCTCCTTTCTTTTATATTTAACGAATGTAAAATATGGAAGTTATCTTACTAAATAATATGCCGAATAAAATAAAAATTAAATAAGGTAAGGGTACCCTGCTTGCAACCCCCACATTTTTATCATCAATAATCCTATATTTAATCATCGGCTTTATTGATACTTTTAACATTTTTTTAAATTCTGAAGTAAAAATTAAATTTTAGAATTTTATAAGTCGCGTTACAAAAATTATTTATTACTCTGGCAAATAGCATTATTATCTATGGTTTATTTCTCGTTTCTATTTGTTATATTTTTATTATATTTTTTTACATTATTGTTTTTTTTTATGAATATTAATTGTACCTATAGTATTTAAAATAAAATATTATAATATAGCACAACTGCAATATGAATAGATCTCTAAAGATATCCCTGGCAAGAATATATTACTTTTGTGTATATTTACTCTGTTTTTTAAACAGTTTGAGTCGTTTATTATTTTGATGTACAGTCTTTTTGAACGATTTATATTTCTGCACAGATTTTTAAAGCGAATATTTTTAACAACTGTAATTTATTTAAAATCTGTCTCAGAGGTAGATGACGTTTTAAATTTTCGTGAGTTTACTGAACATATTATAGTATATTAAGGAAAATATAAATATTGAAGGGGTTTAAATATTTTCAATAAAAACACAGAGATATAACAACAGCAAATTTTTAAATAGTTTGCAAAAAAAGTACGTCGATAAATAACATGAAAGTTTTTTTAAATTTTTCCTGAAGATTTTGGTTTTTCACCAGACAGAATAACCGGACCACAGACCTCTATAAGCCCACAGCGTATAATAGCCCTTGTCCTCCATTAGGTGTCTTAAAAACGATATATATTAATAAAATATTATATATATAATATATATTATTATATATTAAAATATATATTTTTATATATATATAATATTATATATATTATATATATTATTATATATATATATATTATATATATATATATTATAATATATATATTAAAATATTATATATATATATATTATTTTATAAATATATATATATATATATATATTTTAAATCTGTGATCTGCATATCTTACAGGTTTTAGTTTAAAAAAAGCTTTACAATTAAAAAAATAAATTAATAAATAAGAAATTTTTTAAATTTATCTTTTTGTAACACGTAATGTTAAAATCCTCCTTCTCATTTATCTTTAACGAATGTAAAATTTTAATGTTATCTTATAAAAAAATATGCCGAATAAAATTAAATTAAATACACGGTTGGTACCTGCTTGCAACTCCACACATTTTTATCATTTTAAATCCTAAATGATCTTAATCATCAGGCTTTACTCATGGTCTGGTTTACTTTTTGTTTAAATTCTGAAGTAAAAATTTAAAATTTAAAATTTTAATAAAGTCGCGTGTACACAAATTATTATATACTCTGGCAATAAGTAGGCATTATTATCTATGGTTTATTTCTCGTTTCTATTCGTGTTATTGTTTTATTATATTTTTTTACATTATTGTTTTTTTTATGTATATTTACATTGTACCTATAGTAATCTTAAAAATAAATATTATAATATATGCACTACTGCGAATATGAAATAGATGCTCTAAGAGATATGCCCATGGCAAGAATATATTACATTGTTATATATTACTCTGTATTTTAACATGTTTGAGTCTGTTTATTATTTTAGATGTACAGTCTTCTTGTAACGATTTATATTTTCTACACAGATTTTTTAATGCGACATATTTTTTAACAACTGAATTTATTTAAATCTGTCTCAGCAGGTAGATGACGTATTAAATTTTCGTGAGATTCCTGGACGACATATATTATAGTATATTAAGGTAAATATTAATATATGAAGCGGTTAATACTTTAAATAGTAAAAACACGAGATATACCAATCAGCAAATTATTAATATTTTGCAAAAAAAGTACGTCGATTAATAACATAAAGCTTTTCTCAATTTTTCCTGAAGATATTGGTTTTTCACCAGACAGAATACCGGACCGGACAGACCTCTATAAGCCTACAGCGTAAATAGCCACTTGTCCTCCTTTAAGGTGTGCTTAAAACGATATAATTCTGAATATATAATGAAATAATATATTTGAGTATAAAGAGCCGAAAATTGTAACCTTTTTTAGAAATATCCATAGTTAGTAGGGTCAGTTTACTTTTAATTGTTCGTTTTCTATTGTAGAAACTTATCCGTTCACCAATTTCTAGGGTTGGGTTTCCCTACAGGACAGAAAATTGAAGTGGACTAAGTATAATCGGAGGGTAAGTGTGTCCTTGAAATAGAAAAATATTAACCCATTTAATTATATCAACTATCTATACTATCATTATAAAGTCTATAAAAAAAATTTATCTATTACAATATTAGTCAGTACGACCTTTTAGAAATTAAAAATTTATATATTAGTTATTTAAAATGTTATTTTAAAAAGTTGAGATTGTTCCTATATTTACACTATATAAATTCTTACTTAATTTCCTGACGATTTTTTATAATACATCCAAAAAATTAAGCATATACACTCATGACTATATATTTATTATGCATATCAACCAAAAATTATAAAACATTTGATGTGAAATATGGAAACAATTTGGACCCAATTTCCATTTCAAAATCGTTAAATGAAATACAGTTGCAGGGATCTTAAGTTCCAGACATTGATTTTATGGAGGTATATTTGCCTGCTTTAAATTTTAAAAAGTTACATTAAATTTAATTAATAGAGATAAAAAAATTATATTCCTTAAATTAATTTGATGAATACTTAATTTGCCCAAAATTAAACATCAATATAAATTAACCCTTCACACATTATGGGCGAAAACTATTATTATATTACGCGAGTGGTATAATGTTAAGCCATCAGTAAAAATCATATTTAATTCAAATAAATATGGTAAATACCTTTTATAAACATATTTAAACAAATTATAATTTAAAATAATACGATGGATGTCAAAATATTGTAGATATAATCTCTTTTGTACAGCTGATTAAAACGACGCAAAAGAATAAAACAGAATAAGGAAAACCGATTAAGACTTACTTAAAAGAAAAATGAAAAAGTAATGGTACGTAAATGGATAACGCAATAAATTGCTATGTAGGTACGACCTTGGATAAGCTTCGAGAACGCAGGTCAATGATACAGAACAAAACCACGTAAAAAGGACAATATTTCTGTCAATACTTAAGTAAAAAAAAACATTTAAATGTACAAAATATTTATTAAAATTACAACGTACCGTGTTAGGACCGTCGTGGCGCAGAGGCGCAACGTCTGCCTGTAACGCGACGGTTACTGGTTCGATTCCCACTCAGGGAACATGGATTTTTCTATTTCCATTTCTTCGCTCTGGCAACTAAGGCAAAGCGCGGCGATGAGTCCGCCACTCAACACGCAATGCCTCGAAAACGGCGGAAAGTGGGGACGGAGTAAGCGGGGACAAGTAACGGAGTGTCTTAACAATAGGTTCGTATGGTTACCTGTTTACCCTGCCATATGCGGGTAAAGCGTGAAGCTAAAAAAAAATTACAAAGTATACGTTTATTATGTTAATACAAAACGGTTTTTTAAATATTTTCAACACTCTTTTTAAGAAAAAATTTTACGCTACCGATCCCATGGTAATTTGCAGTCGCTACCATCTCATCATCATCTTATCATCTCATACACTTTGTATTGTTAAAGGCATGAAAGTAAAGTAAAGCTTGTTATAATATTTTATAATATTTGCACTTATCAAAGCAATTAATAATATAGTCTTAATACGCTCGTGTGAATGTTTGATACATTTTTTTTTTCAAAATATGGCTCAATCACTCCTTATGCCTCCGTTGTACGTAGTTATGTGTAGTTAAAATAATAGATATGTAGTTAAGTAGTTAAAAACCTTAAAAAAACATTTGTTTTAAGTCATAGCAATTAAATCATATTCTTTTACGACTTGTATCAATAATTATAACTTATCTTTAAGCTTATACAAATATCATTGTTGCCAGCATATTATTTTTCCAATGTTCAACCTTTTTATGTACATGGTGGCAGTTATTAGAGGAGGTATGTTTACTTTTGAATGTAAACTGGGCTAATCGATTCCTACGTATATATCAGCTGCATTTTGCTATAACCGCTTTCATAGTAATGTTATTGCTAATAAACAAATGTTGATAGATACGTACATTTTATCAATAATTTTGGGGGTTTTATCGCTAACGCTTATAATTTATGTCTGAATGTATACTGGATATTAATTGTGCAATAAGCTCAATCTACATAGTCTATCATAGATGACCAGTATTAGTATTAGAAACCAATTAAATAGAATGGGACTTAAATTAGGAATTTAAAATGTTCAATGTACAGAGGCGTGGAGCGCCAACGCGATATTTTGCCATACACTTCTTTTTATTACTTTTTTTAGGATTGGGTTGGTGGCATCATCCAGATGAAAATGATTCTAAAAATTTTCCTGGTTGGTATTTATACTACGCATGAAACCCCAAACTAGTTTGGGTGGCTGGTTTTGTGGGGCTAGAATCAATCGATCCCTTTATCGGGGAAAAGATCTTGACCGATTCATGTTTAGTTTGTCTTTTGTTATTACTCATGACTTAACGCTTATAAAACTTTATATATTTTTATTTAAAAACAATGATATTAAAACGTAGTACATACTTTAAACATAAAATTACAAGAATTTTCCCAAAAATGGTGATAAAACGGAAGAACAACAAGAATAACGAAGATATTGACTGCGTCTTTTGTGTTTTTTGGCTGGATCACTATAGGAAAACACAACGTTTATGGAATAATTCAGGATCTTCGATGGAAAGCTGAAGTTGCTACACTTAATGAATCTATGGCAAAGCCATCAAGAACACTTCCTCAGCCTATATTCATCCCATGGAAATATGAGAGCAATGAATCTTATATCTCAACATTTTGCTCGAAACGATAGGACTGCTTTGGACAGGCCACATCGTCATGACAATAGATACATTCATTGGCTCTGTTATATTGCATATGAGTTCACAATTCACTATACTACAAGAAGCATTAACAACTGCTTATGATCGCACATTTGCCCATTTAGCTGCAAATATCGATAGAAATTTCAACACTCTTGCATTAGGGATCTTGATAATTCGGATCCAGCGCGACATAACGAAAGACTTGTAAAATTATATTACACAGATAAATAGATTGAAACTGCGCTCGAAAACACGTTCATAAATTGTATTCACCAACATCAAGTGCTAATTAAGTATGTATATATTTTATTATCTTCTAATTTGTAGAGTTATTTTATAGAGTGATCAAATCTTTAAATATTTTTGTTTCTTAACGATGTGGCTAAATTTAAGCTGCATAAAACTAAGATTGGATTCTTTAACAGGAGAAACAGTTGAATTCTCTCACTTTTCAAATGATACTTTTACATTTGAAATATATCTTCAAATATTTTACGATTACATTGACAGTTTCAATAGAATTTTTTTTTTGTAATTTTTTATTTTATATTGACGATATAAAAAAAATCTATAAGCATTGACATATTAAGGATAATGAATATCTTTGTATATACACAAAAAATCAAAACAAAAACGTCCTATATAATGAATTAGTTGTAACATTCAAGTCGATGTAACTAAGTTGCTTTATTGCTTGCCACGAATAGACACGAAACATAAGTTGAATTAAACTTCTGGCACCAAACAGTGTAAAGTCAACGACCCTTAAATTGCAATAAAGAGCGACATAAATTGAAACTTAACTCGTGCCAGCTAACGAAAAACTATCTTTCCTTAAAATATAGTGGACATCAAATTATTAATATTAAAACTTTGAGACAGTATTGTAAAATAAATTTTTGTCAAATAGTTCACTTGAAAAATGTTTATACGAAAATCTATTACCTACATTAATATATAATATATGTTGGATATAGGTGTTATATTGCTAAAGTGGAATATGACTTACCCAATATCAAAGGATTAGGTACCACCTCAATATTGTCACTTACTTTTTTCACGCCTAAATCAACATAATCTACGTTTCATATTCACCGCCGTTCAAAATGAAAGAGTTCATTCATATTTTTCGATAAGTCCCCAGTATTCATTCAACCTTTAACTTCTAGTTGTGTGGAGAAATTCGCGTCGACTTATTCCTACGGCTTTATGACTCAACTCCTCTCAAGTATGGCTGCGATTTGCGTGGTAATGGTGCAAATTTCGGTGAGATAAAACAAGAGAATTTCTTTTCTTATTTATTATTTACATATATATCACAGGAATATCAGTTCAGAGTAAAGTTATTCTACCGAATTGCTCTAATTTTAAAAGTAGATTAAATGCCGAAATGGTTGTAAAATAATTTTACGGCCTAAAATTATAACGAAGTTATGCATCTTAGCTTGGATAATTTACTAAAAAAAGTCACTCTGCGTAGAATATAAGTTTAAATATATCTCTTCCAGTTTAGAAAAATTTAAATTGATGTTTACCTAAAACGTAATTTATATAACGACAATAATTATTGTATGGCGATTTTTAGCTACTTTTAGAAATATGTATTTTTTTATTTTAATATTATAACTACTGTCCTTTGGTTTGTAGCAAGATGCATCCAGTCTCAAATCGGTCCGTTTAGTGACATCATTGGCCTTCTTTATGGCCATGATCATACAGCTCGCTATACAATGTTTCACAGGCAGTGAATTAACACATCAAGTAAGCACTCAATGGTTATAAGTTATATAATATAGGTCATACTGTTTACTTTTATTGATTTTTTCTATCACTAATCTCGCTTGTCAACTTTCTCACTATAACATTTTTTTGCTAGGCCAGTCTAGTATCAGATGCAGTAATGCAGTGTAAATGGGAACGTACGCCGCCTCGCCTTCAACGTGTGCTGCTACTAACTATGATGAGAGCCCAGAAACCACTATATTTAAAAGCGGCTGGTTTTGCTAATATGGACAACGGTTTTCTTTCTATCAGTAAGTGTAGAAAATCTAATCTAATAAAAAAGTAAAATTTAATTTATATAAATCAGTCTTACGCCTCAATTCTAATTAAGTTTCATCGCTAATCTTGTGTCTTTTTGCATTATAGAACACGCGAAATTTACTCAGATATTTTCATTGTTTATTTTATAAATATGCCTTGTACATTACAAGATGTACTCTGTCTTGAATATTTCATTATAAATGATATGTAGCACATATAAGGCATATAATATACATACTTCATACTGTTAATTGTAACAATTGTCTTTCAATCAACGGTTACGGAACTTCACGACTAACGTACCGTAATGTACTGTATTTACATATGTATATCCATAACTGTACCTTTTAAGGTACATTTTATAACTATATAACGAATGCAAGCAATTTACGATCGTTGTTTAAGTAGGATTATCGGCAACAATTATCAGGAATAGTATTAAATATTATTTCATAGCCACTAAAGTAAATTAACTTATTCTACATAAATTATATGAGCCAATTTTTTTTACTTTTTTAATAGAAAAAGCATAAGTTGTTTTAATTTTTAAGGAGAAAGGAAATAAATAATAAATAAGAACTTCCTGTAAATTTTGAAACCAAATATACTTTTAAGGTCTTATTTATCGTCATTTTGCTTATTGAAAATTTTGTTTTCTTTAGTCAAATGATTTCTTGTTTGTTCACATCAATAGCGGGCAGTCAATATGTAACAAGTAAATGTTTATATTATATTCCATCAATGTTTTTTTTCCCAACTAGTATAACAACTAGAGATGTGCTGACTATAACTTTGGCTGACTAACCGAGTAGCCGATTAGTCAATATGATAAAGGTTTAGACCTAAGACAATACGCTTACCCATAGCTTTTGTTTACAATTCACTTTTTAAAATTTTAAAAGCCGTTAAATTTTAAAAAGCAACGAAAGTTTAAATTTTTTTTTTCCCCGAAAATTTTAAAAAAAAAAATAGTAAAAATTAAAAAAGAATAAAAATTTTAGATATTTCTCAATCAAAATTTTTTTACGTTGCATGAAATTTTGCCAAATGATTCCCAAAATTTTCCATGTTTTTTTGGACTTGATCTATTTAATCACAGATTTGATAATTTTTGATTTCTCCAAAATAAGTTTGCAAAAAAAAATTTAAAAATTCAAATGCCCTTTTTTCTGATCCCAGGCGGTTTACAAAGAATTTTTTTGTTATAAAGTGTCTAAAAATTAAAAAAGAATTACTTCACGTTTTGAAAGTTTAACCCCTAATTAAATTATTTTCAATTTTAATAACCCCAAAAAAAGTCGGCCTTTTTTTCCTTGTTTTTAAAAAATTTTTTAAATTTTTTTTTTTTGCTTTTTTGCGGGAATGATTTATTTTAAAGGGGGTTACTTTTTTAAACCTTTTGATATAAAAGCTTTTTTAAAATTTTTTTTTTTGACAAAAAAGACAAATTTTAGGGTGTTTTGAAATTGCATAGTTAAGAAAGTATTTGGAAAATTGTTTTTTCGACATTTATTCTTGGCTTAGAACAGAAAGTTTCGGGAAAATTAAAATGGGGCCATTTTTAAAAAATTAAAACTGAGAAAAAAAAACTTCCACAGTCCGAAGGGTGGCAAACGATTTATTTTTTTTTTTGACTTAACGTGAAAATTTTTTGTACGCATAACATTTTCTTTTTTATTTATTGATTTTTTAAAAATTTTTTTGGGAACCCCCTTTGAAGGGAAGGAAGATTTTCTTTAAAAACTTAAATTTTTTTTTTAAGTCAAAAAAATTAAGAATCCCCCAGTTGGATTTAAGGGGTTTTTAAAGTTTATTTAATATTTTTTCAAATGTTTAGTTTTTGTTTTTTGATGGGGGACTTTTAAAATGACAAATGAAATTTTTTCCCATTCAAAAAATTTTTAAAATTTTTTAAAAATTTTTTAAAAAAATTAATTTTTTTTTTCAGATATGCACTATTCTTTACGATTTAACAAAAAAAAGATTATGAAATATTTTTAAAAAAATTATTTAAAATTTTATTTTTATTAAAAATTGTTTTTTAAATTTTTTCTTCCCATTAGTTTAGAATATTCCCTGAAAATTTTTAAAAAACAGCTAATAGTATCACAAAAATATAAAATAAAAATAAAAAAATTGTATTTTAAGTTGGTAACAATTTAAAATTATAATTTACCCCAATTTTAAATTTTTAATTATTTTTTTAAACATTTTTTAATTTTTATTACCAATTTTTCTAAATTTTAAATAACGGGAATTAGTCCTTTGAAAAAAAGTACTTAAAAGGATTAAATGAGAATTTCTCAGTTATATAGCTAGTAAAATCATGATAATATATAGATTTTATTCTATTTGTGATAAATTAATGTAATTCAATTTAATATTAAATAAATGATAGCGTAGTAAAGCGGATAAAGCCGCGGGTGTGTCGCTTGTAAATAATAAATGATTATCAGAGTTATAAATGAGCAATTTTATTCACAGTGGATAGTTTATTATTTTATAATATTAGTTGATAGTTGATTATAAATTATTATAAATATGAAATTATACATTTAATATATTTTAAATATTTTTAAATTTTTACTTTGAAGTTACGTTATTTTTTAATTGGCCGTTAACTTATATGGTATAGTTAACTAATAAAATGGACACATTATAATAAACAACAGATAAATCGACGAGAAATTTGAGTTCTAAATATTGTTCCGTCAGTAACAATGCAATGATGGTCCATAAAAACTACAGTATATTTTACTAGATTTCTCACAAAAACTTTCGATAGACATCTTATTAATACACATGTGAACTAAAACTATTAAGTTTAATTATTTTATATATATATACAACATAATATCAAACCATCTCTTCATCCCAGAATAATTGAATTTTGTGAAGTAGGTCATAGATCCAGTAGGCGAGGCTTGGGAGTTTCACTGCGAGTTCTCTCGGGAGTCTTTGCGTTTAGTACTGTCATTTCTTCGCATCTGAACATGAATAATACATAATATAAAGATAGGGTAGTCTATTTTTAATTATTTCTGTAACGATGAAATAAATAACTTATAAATAACTTGAAAACCTAAGTAAAAACTATATATTGTGTAGAGGAGAGCGGGTTTGGTTTTAGCGAAGTATTAAGTTTACTTGAAACTTGTTTCCGCATAACGTAGTGTTATAAATATAATATTTAATTTAAACGTATGTGCAAAGGTGAATATGGTCTAAGTTTTAATTTGCTAGTCAGTCTTCAGTCATTATTGAAAATACTTGAATAATAAAGCAAACTATAAATAAAAATAAAATGAAAACGTTTGTTGATAAATTGAAAATATAAACCATAATTCTAAATTTATTATTATCCATAATTCTAAATTTATTATATATTATTTACTTAATAGTGCCAATCCCGCTCCCTACTAATTGAATAGTATTAAATATTTAAAAAAGCATAAACTCCATGTTTTATAAATTTACTTTATCAATGAATAAAATCATAGACTTGACAAATATACATTTCAATTTGAATTGATAAATTTAATTAAATAAATAGTAGATATATAAAAGGGTAAAAAAATAAAAGATTTTTAATAGTTCCATCATATCGAGTAAACAGAAGTTACAATCGAAAACATGTCCATTGTACGAACCTGTCGTCTGCAGATTGTGCCGCATTGTAATACACGTCGGGTAAGTTGGAATCGTGCTGACTGAGCAGAGTACTGCCCGCGCGGGGCGAGTGTGGACCGTGGCTCGCGTATGGGGAGAAGGGCACTGTAGCTCGCAAAGCTGCTAGCACTAGTAACATGCCACCTAAAATTTAAATTGTATTGTATCTGGCGTTCGTTTTCTATTATTAATGTCTCATTACTATTTTTAAAATTTTGTTAAATGGCCTATTGCATTTTCATACTATCCAGGTATCTAAAAATTTTAGTATAATTCTTTTTAAGCAGGTCTATGTACAAAGGCACTATACACGAAGGCAGTGATATTTACCTGTAATAAGAAATCATTCATGATTTAATAAATTCAGATGCATAGCATCACAATTCAATAATAAGCATTTAAAATAACGCTTATTAAGCATTTTTGATTGAAATTTTTTGACGTGACACGTGTGAAAAAATCCACTGAAAATATTCAGTGGATTTTATTTTTACTTGGTGACAAAATTAATAGTCAATAAAAGTTATATGCATATAATGAATACTATAAAACACTAATAATTACTTAAAAACACAATCAATTTTGATGAATTTTATTGTATACACACATTTATAAATATTTATTTAAAAAATATATCAATACCCAATAGCTGTATATTTTGTCATGAAAGATTAAAGAAAGATATTTGATAACGATATTCTTCGTGTTTTTTTTAAATAATTTTTTAGGCTTTATCTTGTATGCCTGCTATAAATACTACGGGTAGGCAAAAAAAATATTCTGTTAAGATGCTGCTGTTCTGCTACTACCAATTTTTGAAGCATTGTGTCATACCAATGAG
>JAZFAU010001352.1:0-11741 GCA_037178615.1 Dione vanillae
AATTTCATTTATAATGATAGTATAGGTGTGTATAGTACTTTTTGTATGACAATAACGAGATGCCACTAGCGCATGCTCTAAAGTAGTGTCTATGGCAGGCTATTTGACTTGAGTTCACATATTTCTCATGTACATACGGTCTTGGCAGTAGGAGGGTCTGACTTTAAGCGTGACGATGGCGAGCTCTATTATCACTCGAGGGTGTTGATAATCCTCTTTTTGTTCTAGTGGCAGAAAATGTGACGTTGAGTTCTGTTTTAGATACTAGCTCAAGTAGAAACTGTACATAAATATGATCAAATATTTATTGTCTTATACATATTATACCCCAAGTGTCTATGAAGTGAGGTTATGGTAATACGATCTGTGTACATATATGATACATATATTAATTTTGATTTTCTTCTTTCTTTTATTTAGTAATTATTATTCTAGCACAGCGTACCAATCCCACTGATATAACGAACTTGTCGATAAAAGTATTTCTTCGTTTGTACCCGTACGTTGTACCTGACATAGTTCACATAACAACACGTTATTGTGTATTATTAGCGTTAGTTTAGCTTTGAATGTAAGAATAGGCGTCATGAGCGACACCGGCGACACTAAGCGGTCGTCAAAACGAAATACAATACAAGCTGTAACCACATCGCGGCACTTACTGGTACTACCTTCTGTACTACTTGTTCTATAAATACTAATGGGCAATGAGGAAGTCTTCAGTTTACATTATTTACGAATGTGTCACATTACTGAGCAGTGCTGTGTGGAGAGTGACTTTAATGATGTCTCACTTATTTCTCAATTCTTACTGACTATTTACGTGACATGATCGGATCAATATGAGAATGAATGGAAAAAATAGTTTTACTTTTAATCGACAGTAGTTTTATTTACTGCCACCAAAGTCATATAAGTCACTCACAAAGTGTAGTTTGTTCGTAAAGCAACGATCAAAAGAACATCTCAGAGCTGTCAATTGTCAGCTGTCAGCTGCCATCGACAAGCACCATCTTGCCTTTATTCTGTTTTTTATGAAGGGCAGTGTTTTTGAAGGAAAAATTGTTATCTCACTGGATAAGAAAGCTGCAAGAAATTTTAATTACTTTTTATCAAGTCCCAATAAAAAGTAATTATCATCGTGAATGCGCTCATTTACGCTCGTCTACGCTCGTCGGGAGGCGGAGAGACTATTGTACGAATAGACTGCTGTTAGCGAGGTTGACGAGATATTATAACGTTTGTTTAAGTTTTTTTTTTAGCTTCACGCTTTATACCGTATATGGCAGGGTAGGCAGAGGGAACTGCAGGGACCGTGGGAACCTAGTGTTAAGACACTCCGTTGCTTAGTCCCTGCTTTCTTCGTCCCCGCTTTCCGCCTTTTTCGAGGCATTGCGTGTTGAGTGGCGAAACTCAACGCCGCGCTTTGCCTAGTTTGCCAGAGGGAAGAAAATGGAAATAGAAAAATCCATCCTCTCCGACTGGGGATCGAACCCAGAGACCGTCGCATTACAGGCAGATGTTGCGCCTCTGCGCCACGACGGTCCTCGTCTTTTCTTGTAGACTGAGCACGAGAGAGCTCATCTTACTGTATCGGAAAATATTAATTTAATCCGAAAAGCAATTTCATAATAAATAGTACAAGCCTTTCGGCTTGAAGTTATAAAGCATGAGAGCCAAGTGGCGTAAGAAGCGTATGCCAAGGCTAAAGCAGAAAGATGCGTGCGAGGTCTAAATAAAAAGGTACATGTGTGAGTGATGAATTTTTTTTCCTGAATTTCATGTGTATTTAATACAAGTTTGTTTAAGTAATAATTAATTTTGTGTAAGATCACGTGTGAGTATATAAATAAAGACAATGTCGTCATCATCTTATAATTTTATTAATAGTAAATTTGAGTATAATTACAAGCAATGAGCCCGCACACGTCCAAACTACACACAACGGCGCCACAATCTTCCACCTTCGTATTCACAAGCAGTACCTCGCCGTGTTCACTCGGCGCGCAATCATCAATATCAATATCATAACAGATGCCCGTCTCCGATATCGTTGACACTTTGTAAGGACTAACCGACGTTTCGAGAGACCCTTACTCCTTTACTGGTTTTTTATTTTTAATTCTTTTCAGCAGTCTTGCTACCAATATTTATAGAACTAACATTTAACTAATATTTTACAACGAGATAACGTCGCTACGTAAAGTTGTCTTGACACGTGGACATTTTACTACGAAGTACTTTTTGTGCCGCCTTTTACAAATCCCTGTTAGTGTCAAAAACGTTCCCTTAATATTATTTATTGAACGTAGCTTTCACCAACAAACTTACAACAACAGACTCATCATGAAGGGACCTCGGTTTATAGTAATGGCTGAAATATTTAATATTGACCTACACGTCACTTTCAACATACTAGTAATGTGACACTATCTTCTCGCCACCAGTCACATTCTCGTAGTATGAAAATATTTACAATATCAGCTTCTGCACCTACTGTTTACTACGTACATTGTTACAAAGAGATTTACAGTTTCTCTTCCTTTTCTCCATACGTCGAATAAAAGTTTAAAGTGTTCTTACATGTATTATACTTCGAACAACTTGTAATAGAGTTACGTCGATGTATATTTAATAACTAGAGACCTGTTGGTTCTGAGATTTACTCACATACAATATGCATATATGTATGTATAAGAGTGAAATTAGTTTTAGTTTTTGTTGTTGAAGAGAAAAATTTCTAAACACTAGATTTCTTCTGCTGTGAAGCTACAATAACTAGTTACATACAATAATATCCACTCGTACATATCAGGTCTTCATTAAGTAGACGGGGACAAAATTAAACAACAAGTACAAGTAGAAAGGGAAAATTAATTTTTACAATCATTTTTACCTTTTCCAGTATTAAACTGACTTTACTTTGAAATTTTATTTAATTTTAAATTTATTTATAAAGTATTTGGTTATATCTACACATAAATGGTGGGTAATGTGTACATATATGTAGGTACAGCGAGCAAGCTGGTAGGCAGGAAGTCGGTCTGGTTGGATTTAATTAAAACATCCTTTACGCTGCTCGGAGCTTTCTTATCTTGCGCACACAGGAGTGATATTAAATCCTCTTTATAAGCTTTGCGAGTTGAGTAGTTTCTTTCGAGCGGAGCTTTTAATAGGTTATTGCTTAAAGGCTAGTGCTCATGTCGGTCGCGGTAGTTACAGCTAAGTAATGGTATGTTAATGTAATGCGAAATATCTTATGAAAAACATATTGTTGTGCAGGTTTTTGTAATTATATTTGAAATTTTATTATAATTTATTATTTTTCTTTTTTACGTATTAAATAGAATTAATCAGAAACCTTTCTCACAGTATATATGTATATACAAAGTATTTTGAAGAAATTTTCCATAAACTCTAAATGGGTTCCAAAGCTCCGCCCGCACTCCATCCCCCCATTCACCGCGAGAGGTGCGCGTTCGTCACGTCGCCTCTCATCTGCTTGCAACGTGTACTGTCTTATGAACTTTATCAAATATATAGCTATAGATAATATAATAAATAAACAAAGTGGAATAATAATTAAATTATATTATCTTGTCTTCTTTATAAAATTTGTACAAGTTTACAATCAGATGAGTTGCACTTCTCTGAATACATATATAATATGAAATACAAATAAAATAATGAGAATGACTCGGTATGATGTATCACGTGATAAATGAGAGTTTAAAAATATCTTAACTTTAACCTCAGATGCGTGTATTTGTGAGTAAAAGGGATATATCGCATTTCAGAAGTAAACAACAAATAGATAATTTACAAAGTTTAATATGATCTGTTAAGGATGGAAGGATTACGTATTCAGTACTCTTAATTAAGCTTTCCGTGTGTTCCAAATTGTGGTTGTTTATAATACCATGGCGGAGGCAGTTAGTGGTAGACCAAGTATCTGGGCATAGCTCTGGATCACAAACTCACTTGGAACTCACATGTGGACGGAATTGTACAGAGAGCCAATACGCTGTCGCTAGTTGATAGCACATGGTGTTTAAAACCCAAAATCGCCCTCTGGCTCTACACACGGCCACCGTAAGGCCAATAGTGCCTTACGCCTGGGTGATCTGGTGCAGAAAAACGACGTAGAAAATCACTATCACAAAGCTTACCAGTCTTCAAAGGACCGCCCTCGAATGATGCTAAACTTTCCACCTCTTCACCTGTTTTCGTAAAAGGAGGCGAAGGCAAGTATGCACAGGATCACTAGCGCGGGGACGAAATCTTGGCTCTCACAAAATCTAATATCTCTTTAAGACTTAATAACAACACAATAAATCAATTCTGGAGATGCCAGGCAACACCATGACTCAGCTCTCGCACTACAAAGATCATATTCTGTGGAAATACCCAGAAAAGACGACCATCTATACGGTCGTACAACGTGAAAAAGTGGAAGCCTGAAGACTGATTGATGGTTCCAAATCCGGTCGTGAGGCGGGATGTAGAGTATATAGATAGTTTCCAAAAAAGACAAGAAATCTGAATGTGGGAAGACACACTTAAATATTCCAAGCATAGGTATACGCCATTCTAGAATGTGCGACAGCCAATCTGCAAAACAACTGTCTCAATCACACTATCTGCATTAACTCGGATAGTCAAGCGGCACTCTTTGCTTAGCATCTGATACAACGCAATCGAAGCTAGTCGAGAGTTGCAAATAGATCTTAAATACTCTGGCGAAAAAGAACAGAGTAGTTTTAAGATGTGTTCAAGGACACGCTGGGATCAAAGAAAACGGGTAGGAAAACATGCTGGCACGAAAGGGAGCCAAAAGCACTCAATACAAGTTTTGTAGTATTCCTCGAAGCTTATCATAGCTAACCCTGAAGACTTAAATTATTAAGTTATTTAACTGTGGAGGTATACTCCTGGTTTATAGCAAGCTAAGGCGCTCATTAATGCTTATGCAATGCAAGAAGTTTGTCACTGAGGCCTCATATCTCGCAAGACTTATCTCCGTACATTGACGAGGGTGCTGACTGGTCACTGTGGTGTAAATAGATACAGTGATGAAATAGATACGTGTAAATAGATACATGTACAACATAGGTATCAGCAGTACAAGGATTTGTAGAATACGCAACAAGTATGAAGAAACACCTCTACATCTTTTCATTGAATGCCCATTGCTACTACAACGTCGTTATACTGTATTATGTAGTATACACATCAAATGTATCCAAAAGAGGTTAAGACTTACATAACTAAGGCAATACTGCAATTTAATGCAGAAAGATACTGGGCTGTATGGTCCCACAAAGCCGCAACTGGAAAGTTCTTCTTTCCAGTTCCAGAAGTCACGTAGAGTTCACGTAACTATGTGGTAGTGTCAAGAGGAGCTCCACTTGTTTTGAAAAAAGTAGGAAAATGACTTAACAATAAACTAATTATTAAATTTTTGAAAGGCAGACTTCATTAAAACGCCGCGGCGAGGATTAACGCGTAATTTATTTATAAGCTTTCGTCAAAAGATTTATTCATTGGCTCGCAATAAGCTGGCGGGATTCAAAGTAGGCACATCTTTAATGGTGTTATCTTAGATGCTTTAACTGTTTAAGCAGTTCTTAATTTGTACACAAAAAAAGGTATATCCATGTTTGAGATCTGTCTCGTGCCGGAGACGCGTTAACGAACTTACTATCATTCACACTCTATCAGTCTACAAAACTGTAATTGAGGACAGTTATCCGCTACAACCTACAGTCTAACACTATTCGTCTTTCAAATATACATATATGGTAGATTTTGAAATTTTATTTATTAATCCAAATGAAATACATTTTTACTGACGTAGACTGTATGTAGAGAAAGTATATTTTTAGATAAGGAACAAGTAATCTTTCTGTTAAGACAGTTACAATAATAGTTAGTAATACCTAATAATAAAGTGTCTCATACATACATGTTTTTTTTTTCTTCTTTTAAAATATAATTTCCACGCAAAGCTAATTCGTTAACAATTATTATTGTATTACTTCAATGATAGGCCACGTAATACCTATATTTTTCTAATATTTTTTGATTTATTAACGTTTCAACTTTGCTAGACGTAGATATTCTTGTAATTTCTCCTGCCACATCGACATAGCTTCAATATGAGAAATTGATTTTTCGTATTTAGGAAAACCAGTTATAGAGGCAGTGGCATTTTCTCAGTTAGTAAATCCTGCGGAAGTGTACGAAGTTTGTTTGCTTCCATGAGGTGAAAATTGTTAGCATGAATAGCGAAAAGCAGCATCTTTCTTGGCAGGCTTTGAACCAATCGGAAACAAAGGCTCTGTTATATTATTTTGGATATGTGTCTAAAACAATTCCATTTATTGGTTATCCGATTTGTTCAATATTAGAAGGAATACCATAGCTAACATAACCAACATGTGTTGGTAATGTTAGCTACTCCTAATTCCATGGCAACAGGTTGGTGCCATGGAATTAGGAGTAGCGATTGAATTTTATGCTTCCACCTGTTTAGAGCAGTGAGGTTCTTCCTGGGATATTTGCTCTTCAAATTTTCGTTTTTTCCCAAAGAAATTTCGTATGTCCATCGCAAAATCAATGAATTTTCAATTTATAGCAATTGTATCGATTTATCACTAAAAACACTTTATGGGTATCGTTTACGTTTATCTTGATTTACAAGGAGATATCCCGTACTATAGTATATATAATGCCATCTATACTCAGAGCAAAAAAATACTATATTATGAAATTAATGTTACAAACTGTGGTATGTTTTGAAAAGTTTATACACGTACCGCTACAATTTTTTAACAAAAAAAACAATGTAATAAATTATATATATAATCAATAAATTATAATATTTTTTCTTAGGTTTGGTATTTTTAAGGTAGGACCATTGTGATTTTAAGGTAGGGCATTGCCCCACAATGCTCCCCCTTAGCTACGGCCCTGGTAAGTAAAGCATGTAATTGCTTTAATATTTTTCTTACTACGTATCCGCTGTTGTGTTGAAACAGTTTCATTTTGAAATCAGTGTATTATAATATTTTGTCTCACGTGAAATGTTAACTACTTTACAACCCAAAGCAAGGCTATGCAGTACATATGTCGCCTGTTTGCGTGCACACGTGTGGAGGTGCTAATTCAAAATATATATCTTTCCTATTAAAGTTTAGAGTCACACTATATAAAATGTACAGTCGTGAGTAACGCCTTGTTTAGTTTAGTTTTTCCTTCCTTTTATGAAAATAACACATGTCGGCGTCCACTTCATCTCTACGTGTACACTTTTAAAATATTCGTAATAGATATGGATATTTTATAGTCTGTTAATATAAAGTATTAACGAGTATAAAATCAAATTATAAAATACTAGATCAAGTATAAATATCGTCGACGTAATCGTCTGTCAAGTAAAAGCATCTCCCTAAAATTATGAAAGTTATTTATAATTAGAAGCTATAAACAGAGCTATAAATAGGGCTATAATATTGTTTTAAATGAACGAGTATTAGAATTATAGATTATATCTTAATCTTAATCAAAACATAAAAATACCTAATAATCATAATTTATGTTATACTTTTACTACACAAGTAATCTCAAAGGTTATTTGGTCGAGTATTATCTCTTAATACAATCTGTTTGTGCCCAAAGCCAAAACATGAAAGTACCAAAAATAGGTCCGATATAATTTACGGTCCGCGTCCGATCCGAGCACCTTTACGTTTATTACGAGTGTTGTGTACGAGTACGAGTAAGTTATGAAACAGTTTTTTACTTGTTATAGGCTTGCAGTTTCAGATTTAAACAAAAGCTTGGTTATATTTCAAAATCTTAGGTAAAGTCACATTTGACAAGCCACGATAGATACGTGTGTCTCGTGTTGACAAACATTATAAGGTGATATCAATCAGCATTAAGATAACACTTGTCTCAATTTCAGGATCCAATAATAGTCATTAAAGATTTTTTTTCATCTCTAATGGCCACATGCACTTGCGCCGTAGCATAGTGCGATGTGGAGGTTTAAGGGGACATACGTAAGTGGTTCTGCTTACTGCTTTTCAATTATTTATCATTAATTTGGCATAAAATGTATATAAAATATCACTCTATATATATAAGGGATGTTTATAAAGACATCACTTACAGAAATATTTGAAAAATTTTAACTTAAGGACTCCACAGGTAATATGACGTTTTCAATGCGTTAGTGTTCATATGCAGCGGACACTGGACGGGCACTGGATGAACAGTTATTAAAATATTTAATAAAACAGCATCCACGTCCACACGTCACAGTACGAGACAACGCGCTCTTGCGTTTGACATCTCTTATGGAATATGAAAAAGTCGTTTCACGAAAACTTTTACAATTTCAAGTAGAAAATTATACGCTTTCATTAAATTTGAATGAATAAAAATAAAAGAACCCTTAATTTACTAATCTCTCTCTCTCTCTCGTTTACTAATTAAATATCAAGAGTCACACAACAGTACACAATAGTAGTGTACAAGTGTCACTATTTACACGACACGTGAACTGTCATTACGTGAGATGTTGGACCTATTGTGGTTTGGTAATTCATACAGAAGTGACAGGAATTACAAATTTATTGTATTATTCGTCCATTTCTGAGGTACCGTTTACTCCTTTGTTCAATGGAATTTAATTTTATTGTAAAAATAATGTCTTTGTTAGGTTTTCTTTACTACAGTATATTTGTACTAAGTAATCGCTTAGTTGGCATCTGACAATAACTCTTAGACGTGATTTAACTTATGAAGTAACTAAAGCTCACTGGTCAGATCTCTTGTCAGTCGACTCAGTCTCTGTACTTCCGTGAAATTGTAGAGAAGTTTGAAATGTAGGCTTTTAAAACGTAATGTGATGTTTCTTGTGAAATTTGCATAATTTTTGGATTTTTTTATTTTCCGTTGCGGTTTGGTAAGCGTTTAAACGTTTTTAGCGCACGTTTACCGCATAAATTAACTGAGAATGAAAATTAAATTGAAAGCGAATATATGTACGTGAAGAAGGGAGCGGGAATAATTAATTTTAGATAATTTAATCACCGCATTGCAGTGCGACGAGAGTAGAGTACGACTGTATGCACGAAGACTGTATGCATGATTCATGCATCATGACGCGACGGGTACACTGAGACTCACAATACCTCATAAACTAACATACTGTACAATTCACGTATGTTGTCCATGCGCAAAGTCATATTTTAGGTCCCTTTGGAGGTATGCGGTGAGGTGCGAGAGGAATGCGTCAAGATCGAAGTAACGTCATAGGTGTGCGCTAGTCTCGCCGTAGGCTGCTCACTCGCTATTGGTCTATTGCTGCGTGGACGCACGCACACTGCTGTCAAGTATAGTCGAAAAGAAGTATTTTTTTGTTTTAAATTGCTTTTTTATTTTTTGACTTTTAGTTGTTTGTTAAATTTTCTTGTTGTATTTAACTCGTTTGATATTTTTATTGTTTAGAAATCATGATCCACGAGAAAATATAATGCTTTGATACAGTCTGCTATGCTGTCTATACAGTCGAGAAATTCGATACAATACGCGTTGTAGATTTCATTAAAGAAATAATCAATCTGATAGGACCTGAGAAATGGAGAAAACTATGTGACAAAGTAAAATCAACAGTGGACAACTGTTTAAAGTGTTCACATCGATGAAGAGGAAGATTTATACGTTTAACTAATGTTTTAAATGCTGTTCGAAGCCGGGGTGGCTAGTTTACAATACTGCGTAATTTATATAAGAAACATTAAAACATTATTAACCCTTAAGCCTTTTCTTCATGAGTGTACGTGCGCAGACGACCGCCATTTGTGGTCTTCTTTCGTGAATCGTACAGTAACTAGCTAAGTGACCTCTAAACGGCGTCATTTGTCGCATCTACTCGAATACTCGAAGTCTTTAGAGTGTCGACTGTGAGGGAAGACAAATGGCAAGCACTCTACTGCTTGTACTGATGTAGGTGTACTTTTTAAACATCGTGGACGAAACATTATAGGGTGGCAGAAATCAACAGTACTGGTGGATTGTGATAAATAAGTTATGTATAAATATAATCCAAATCGAGATTAAATTTCACAATGACCTCTAAATTGTTTTGTTAATTATTTGTTTTTAATTTATATAAAATGAATGAGACGGATATATCATAATTATTGAGTAGTGTATTTTATGTCTAGAACTTTTTGCATATGAAAACCTTACGTGTCATTTAAGTTAATTATTAAAACAAGCACACACGGAAGATATATTTTAATTTATTTCCATTTTTCTTCGCTCTGCCAACTAGGTAAACCGCGGCGTTAAGTTCTGCCACTCAACACAATATGCCCCAAAAAAGGCAGAAAGCAGGTGTTTACCTTTCCATGTGCAGGATAAGTTAAAAAAAACATATATATGAAGCTGCAGTTGAATTTGAGCGGGAAGCAAGCGACATAATGTATATATCTAAACATAAATATATAATACTATGATATATATGAGTATGAAGAGTAATGCTGAAATAAAACGTGTGCTAAAAATATGCTGAGGTAGCATATTTTTTTAAAGATATTCCATATAATAGGAATATTTGATCATCTATCAATATTTAAATTTAATTGTGTTTGAATTGAGTAAGTATCAAAAGTCTACGTGTCACAGTAATGTATGTACCGGCCGGATGTACCTAGCGTCAGGAGGAAGCGGAACAGCCTTCATAAAGCAGATGGCTCGGTGCGGTCGTAAACTGTAAACGAAAGGTAATTGCGTATGTTCGGACTGTGATGAAGGAAATGTTAGATTTTTTTAAACTTATTGATTTTTCATCTTTACGCAACATCCCTTAGCAGAGTAGACAGAGGGACCTGAATGAATTACGTGTTAAGATACACGGTTCTTCCGCCTTTTCAAAGCATTGCGCGTTGAGTGATGGGACTTAGTGTGGCGCTATCGCCGTTACTGGAGAGACAAAAAAAATAATTCATTTTGTCACATTCAAATATATGTTTGTACTGGAACTTCTTAAGATGATACAAACTATGTAGCGACAGATGCTGACAGACTCTACGACGACTTTGAGGTAATTGTGCTCCTGTAACCGTCTGCGCCAGCTACTCGTACTGTCCGTCCACGAGGCGGGCTCTAGGGCGGCGGTCGGCACTTACTGCGGCTGGCGATGAGTGGCGAGGAGCTTTTAGCCAACAATTATTGGATAAGTAATCAACTAGGATAGTTACACTTTTTCACATAAAATATAAAAGTGTTTTCATACCATCGTGAGACTATCAGAATGATTTTAAAGTATTTGTTATAGCAAAAGGTGAGGTTTCCTTTTTGAATGTGGGTCTTTTACATCATTAAATTTATATCCGCTTCAATTTAGTTTTACCACTCTACTAAACTAATTGTCTTTGTTGACCAAATAATGATATATCACGTATAAATATAACAACATTAACACAATATAACCACTTAGAAATACCAGTTAAATAAGTAACATATTAGATGTGTTCATGATAATATCATAATATTACAGAAAATTGCTATAATGTAACAAATAACAATAAAACCGTTGTTGTACTGTAGTTTATACAATGAAAATTCCCCCGACCCCCAATTACCGTACAACAAACTGTTCCATGTGCAAAAATATTCATACATCTTACTTAATATTGAAAACAGAAACATTCAAAATATCCGAA
>JAZFAU010001353.1:0-11723 GCA_037178615.1 Dione vanillae
TTTTTAAAAAAATATTGTTTTTTTTTTTTAATTTTCAGTTTAAAAAACTTTTTTTAGCATCTTTTTGTTAGTTAAAAGACTTTTTTTTATTTTATAAATAATATTATGCTTAAATTTAATTTATATTTAAATACTTAAAAAAAAACAAAATTTAATTTTTTAACAACGGGATTGGAACCTGTACCTGTTAAAATATTTTTATCGATAAATGAAACATATGGAAACTTTTACACTTTATATTTTTACTTTTTAATACTTTTTAAGGAGACCAAAATCACGGAGGACATTTTGTAATAATCCTTTTTAAGAGTAACCAACAGACGGCTTGTTACACATGTTGCTACTAGATGGCGTTACGAGTACCGTTTAATATTATAATATTTACTAATTACAACAGTACCTTTTATAAATCCAATTGCACTCACCACTAAGCTATGCGTTCATATTTTTATATGTTTAAGTATTTCTTTAAGTATTTTTTTGTTGTTTTTTTTAATGTATTTTTTTTATTTAATACTTAATTTTAAATTTTATATTAAAAGCATTACATAATGTGAAGCTTAAATGCCATTTTTATTAAATAAAAAATATAGTATTATATAAGATGAAGCCTAAAATATGTTATTTTTTTAATTTAGTAATATATATATTGTTTTAGAACTCCTCGACCCCAGTCTCGGTGAACTGAAGTGTTCTCTGCAAATCAACTTCATGGTGGACGCCGGTTGGCTTCTCGCACACTATTATTTTGCTGGTTACAGGTATGGGAATTGAATGAAGTCGTAAAGAAATTTCTGAAAGAATAACTTCTAACAAAGATAGATTGTAATACTGTAAGAAGCAAGAAGGGACATGCTAGATTTAACTCTTGTTTAGTTCCTTACAAATGTCCTAGATATCCTGTAAAACTTTTTCACCCTCCAATTCGTAGAACTGTATTGGGTTCTAACTCTCCTCCTTTATATATATATATATATATATATATATATATATATATATATATATATATATATATATATATATATATATATAATATATATATATATATATATATATATATATATATATATATATATATATGTATAGTAGTTGTATAGTAGTATTTAATGAATATAATAAACTGCGTTCTGCTACCAAAAAATGTATATAGTATATAGTGAAACCACGCCCTGCTACAGAAAATGTATATTGAATAATATAGGGTAGGGTGTGCCGCATTTGTGGAAGCGTGCTGAGGGGGAGGTTATTTATTAATTATTTACTTTATAGTCGGTTTTAGGATAATAGAAATTGTACAGTACCTTATCTTCATGATTCACAACACAAACACTGATTGTTCACGGCATCGGGGAATGCTTCACGTTAGTCTTCTTCACTTAGGGTTAATTGCACTATTATCTTTGGTAGGTTTGTCTTTGTCAGGTTCAATATCAAGAGGGAATACACAAAAGGGAAATCAAATAAGGCTGAGGGAAAATCACACCGCTAATTAATATATCGATATAGGAAGGACGTGCGCTCGCGTCGGCCGTCTCACATGCCCCCTTTACCACAACTCGACAACTACTGGACGACTACTCGACTGCTACTACTCACCGCTCGCGCGGGGTGTTCGCACAAGACTCTAAACTAGTCGGGGTTGCCATATATGAACAAACATAGCCCCCGCCCTAAACATCTAATGTTTACGAGAAAATGGGAGTAGCTAACTAATAGGTAGACGAACTAATTTGGTTAAGGCTCTCTTTAGGATACCTGTCGATGTCTTAACATCGACCACACGCACAACGCTATCTTTACCAGGATAAATTTGGGAAATGCGACCACGTCGCCACTGTAAAGGGGGTAAATTATCATCTTTGATGAGGACTAGCTCGCCTACTGTTGGATGATTCACTGGATCAGTCCACTTCTGCCTAGTCTGCAGAGTGTATAGGTACTCTAACTGCCACCGCGACCAAAAATGTTGAGTTATCTGTTGCACTACTTGAAAACGGGTTAAACGATTAATTTTTACATTGTTATAGGGATACTCCGGCAAAGCACTAAGAGGTTGGCCAATCAAAAAATGACCAGGCGTCAAAACTTCTAGATCGTTAGGGTCATTAGATAAGGGATATAACGGCCGGGAATTTAATACCGCTTCAATTTTAGCAAAAATCGTAGTTAATTCCTCAAACGTTAAAGGAGTTTCGTAAATGACCACCGACTCTGATGATTCCTTTCTTGTCAAGAAAGAGTGAGAGTCGTCTTAGGGAAGACCGCAAGGAAGCGCAACGTTTTGACAAACTCAGCGCATCAGAAAAACAATATGTCTGTACTATTTTTACTAAATACAGGAGGGCATGCGTACGAAAGGGAAGGAGGATTAGGCTAATGTCCTTTTGTAATTTAGGACCACTATTTCATTAAGTGAGATACCGTTAGACGAGGGACAACTACCATCAAAAACAACACGTATTTTAGATGTGTCTCCGGTCTTAAAGATACCATGGTGGGGAATAAAGTAATGTTCACTGGGTAAGGGGAAGGGATAAGCACTCATATGATTTAACTCAATATACTCACGCATAAAAGAAATATATTTTTCACGTAATTTAGGGTCCGCGTTTAAACGCTTCTCGAGGCCAAGGAAACGACGGATAGCTGTAGGTTTAGATTCTCCAAGAGTAGGTCGATCGTTCAGGAAGGGGAGCCTCACAATGAACCGACCGTCAGTGTGACGGGAGGTTGTACTTTTAAAAAATATCTCACACACGTTATCTAAGGGGTTAGCAATCATGGGTTAAGGGGTCTCTTCGACCTTCCAGAATCTCTCGATGAGACGGGATAAGGATATTCCAGTCATGGGGGGCTCTAATTCACCATAATCGGCAGCGACTGGACCACAAACAATATAACCAAAAATTGTAGATAAAGCAGTAAGGCCGTTAAAGTTAAATATTTTATCTTCTAATAAAAGCGCGCCGAACACGTCAGCACCCAATAGTATATCTATCGGGCCAGGCTTATTATAGGTAGAGTCAGCAAGGGAAAAATCACTATTAGGAAAAAACACAGACTCAGGGAACTCAAACTCAGGCTGCGTACCGGCAATCACATCTATAACCATAGCAGAGGTTGACACCTCAGGGAAGGAATTATACAAAGGTTTAAAACACAGGGAAATAGAACCACGGGAAACTACTAAAGGAATATTACCTATGCCACGTACAGGGGCACAGGAGGGGGAGATGGTCAAATTGAGGTAATTAACAACAAGATCGGTTGTAATGAGGCAACCCTGGGCACCGGTATCACATAAGGCACGCGCTTCAATAAAATAGCCACTAGCAGTTTTAACGTGTAATTTAACAGTAGGCAATAATATAAGGGAATTGGGTGAGATATTCAGGCAAGGGGAAGGGGGAGTAATACAAGTATCTAGCTATGTGGGTCTATCTTCTCTATTATAGGAATTATCACGATATCTTATATTATTTTCAACCTGTCTAGGTTGGAGCGGAGCATTTTCTCTGGGGGGAGAAGCTCTCTGGGAATGTCGTTGGGGGGAGCGCTGGAGTTGCGAAGGGGAATATTTCTTATGCTGGCCCCCGCCCATATGGGGACCTCGGGTAGAAGCAGGACAGGTACGCGGGTAATTGCGTTTATTAAACTTGGAATTATAATTATAATTGCGATTCGATGAGGTGGGATACATTGGGTTACGGGAATCATTAAAACATAGCATAGTGTGATGGGATGAGCGACCGCAGGTTGAACATTTGTAGTCCCGCTTGCACATAAAAATTGAATGTTTGTCCAAACACCTATAACATAACCGGGAATGTTTTACAAATTCCGATCTTTCTCTAGGATTCATAGCTCTAAATTCGGGACATTCACGGAGGTAATGGGAAGAGGAAGCACACAGGTAACATTTTTTACTATTATTCATTACAGGTAACATTTTTTGTCTATTATCTAATATAGGGGAGGGAGGAGCCGCAAAGAAAGTATGTTTAGGTACAGTACTTTTAAATTTCGTCAGGTTAGAATCTACAAGGGAGGTGTTGCCAACGTTGTCATGGTGACGACATTCGTCTTCCAAAAAGGTAATAAAGATTTTTAAAGGTAGGTAATTCATTAGCGTCACCGCCATAACAACGTTCAAAACGGGATTTCAAATCAGAGGGAAGCTTAGTCAAACATATATGTACTAACATATAAGACCATGAGGGGACGGGTAACTCTAAACGTTCTAAACAGCGATAGGCAGTTAACAAGGGGTTCAAAAAGGCCGCGCGCAAACCTGTAAATTTATTCGAAATCTCCGGCAGGGTAAGTATCTGGGTTATGTAGGTATCAGCAAGAACCCGTGTATTGTGATATCGCTGTTTCAGCAACTCACGAGCAACTTCATAGTTGCCTTCTTCAATTTTTAAATGTAGCAACAACCGCTTAGGTTCATCTGCCAAGGATCCAACCAAGTACTGTAATTTCATTGTGGGGGTTAAATGGTGTTGGGAATCTACTACACTGTCAAACTGATCAATAAAACTTATCCAGGAGTCAGGACGTCCATCAAACTTAGGGATAGGTAAATCAGGTAATCTATTATAAGTAGTTCGCTCAGTAATATTTTTATTACTCACTCCCACGGGTGTACCGGCCAAGACGGGATCAACTACGGGAGCAGGTGGGCACAACTCTAATTGACGCACCCGGAGGTCGTCTATCTTCTTATTTACTAAACGCACTTCTTTTTTTACATAACTAATTTCTTGGTAATCGATAGCCGGGTCTAACCCACCCAGGAGCACTGAGGACGCGTTTACAAATAAATTACAATGAGAATCTAAATCCTTGAACCTAACTAATAATCTAGGTATTTCAGAAGTGCCAAGAAGTTCCGAGGTATCGGCAATCCAATCGGAAACAAAGCGTACCACACCTATATTTTTTCTATATTCTGCGCTTTCCGTATATAAGGAACATTTTACTGTTTCATCATGAGTAGCCATTTTAAATTATCAAGTAAACTAATAACTGAACTAAAATATTAAAAATTAATAAACGCGTGATAAACAATGAACCCACTACCAACGGGCGAAATCAGAAATCAAGTAAACAAATAACTCAACTAAAATATTAAAAAAATAATAAACTCGTAATAAACAATGAATCCACAACATCTGGCGAGATAAGAAACCAGTTACGGAGTCGGCGATCTACTTATATCGCAATATAATAAAATAATATGGTATATAATATGACTACAATTAAGGCTTAAGCTTCATTTAAATAAAAATAAAAAAAAAGGGTAACAATAAAAGTGTAGGGATAATATTTTAAAGTAAGTTAGTTTTTTAAGGAAATTATATTAAAATATTTTAACTAACTTCAATTATAATTTAAAACGGGATAGGTAATAACGTATAGGTGTAATATTATAAAATATATGTAACCATATTATGTGTATTTATTATATTTTATATTTAATATATAAAATTATATTCAATATTTATTTATATATTTTACACATTATACATTCACCCTACACAATTATATACTCAATATTATATGTATAAAAATTTCATATAATATTATTTATAATAAAATATAATATCTCTCTACCCGCGACTATTTTATATTTTAAACAACTCGATGCGAACACGTTTTAAAAGGTTAGGAAATCAAGTAAATTATATTGTAATTATGCGTTAGGTACCAAATTAAGAGCCAAAATACCAAAACGGGAGAATAACACTATAATCAGGGGGACTCAGGGGCATGAAACTACGCTATAATCAGGGGGACTCAGAGGGATTAAACCACGCTATAATTAAGGGGGCCCAGAGGGATGAAAACTACGCTCTGCTACCAGAAAATGTATAGTAGTTGTATAGTAGTATTTAATGAATATAATAAACTGCGTTCTGCTACCAAAAAATGTATATAGTATATAGTGAAACCACGCCCTGCTACAGAAAATGTATATTGAATAATATAGGGTAGGGTGTGCCGCATTTGTGGAAGCGTGCTGAGGGGGAGGTTATTTATTAATTATTTACTTTATAGTCGGTTTTAGGATAATAGAAATTGTACAGTACCTTATCTTCATGATTCACAACACAAACACTGATTGTTCACGGCATCGGGGAATGCTTCACGTTAGTCTTCTTCACTTAGGGTTAATTGCACTATTATCTTTGGTAGGTTTGTCTTTGTCAGGTTCAATATCAAGAGGGAATACACAAAAGGGAAATCAAATAAGGCTGAGGGAAAATCACACCGCTAATTAATATATCGATATAGGAAGGACGTGCGCTCGCGTCGGCCGTCTCACATGCCCCCTTTACCACAACTCGACAACTACTGGACGACTACTCGACTGCTACTTGCGACTCGCGCGGGGTGTTCGCACAAGACTCTAAACTAGTCGGGGTTGCCATATATGAACAAACAATATACGTCTCTCTGTAAACGCGACGATTTGTGGGTTCGATTCCCATGAGGGGAAAATGGATTTTTTATTTCCATTTACTTCACTCTAGCAACTAGGCGAAAAAAATTAAAAGCAAAGTGAAGCTAAACATAAAAATAAATTAAAGGCATATTTAAATATATAACTAATTTGTTTGGTAAAGTAAGATAAAAATATATATTGTAGTGCAAAAAAATTAACAATTCTCTACGAAGACGACTGCGGGCAAGATTTGAAGAATATAAGCAAGAAGAAACCCAATGTTGAAGCTCAACTAGTAAATATGGCGTCGCCGTTTGGGAAACATCACACGTGAGTATTTTTTTTTATAGCTTCACGCTTTATCCCGCACATGGCAGGGTAGGCAGAGGGAACTGCAGGAACCATACGAACCTAGTGTTAAGACACTCCGTTGCTTAGTCCCTGCTTTCTCCGTCCGTTTTTAACATTTGATTTTTATGATTTTTAAAGTGTTGAGAAACATATAGATATTTGAACGCATCGAGATATGAACCCGCGTCCTCTTGCGTACCTCTTTTATATGTTTTCTTTAAGTATGGCTTTTGACATTTCTCAAATTTAAAAAAATAAAAAAGCAAGTAATTTTTTTGTAATAAATTTAAATTTAAAAATATCTTGGCATTAACCTTATCTATCCTGCTATATGCGGGATAAATATTTCACGCTGTATCCCTCAAAAATAACTAACGACATCAATGTCTTTGCGGGATAACGTTTGCGGGATACAGCGTGATGCGGGATAGCGTGAAGCTGTCAAATGGGATAGAAATATGACATTTTTTTACAGAAAAATGATGCTTCTGTGTTACGAAGACGGTTCTATGAGAGTTGTTGTGTCCACTGCGAACCTGTACACTGACGACTGGGAGAACAGGACGCAGGGGTGAGTAACAACTTGATAACAACTTGATTATTGTGTGTGTGTGTGTGTGTGTGTGTGTATGTATATGTGTGTGTGTGTTTATGTGTGTGTGAGTGTATGTGTGAGACTGTGTGTGTCGCGGAATTCTCCCTCTATGAGATTATTTCTTATGGATGATTAAAAATAGCAAAATATGTACGGACACTTGTAATTGCTAGGCTGATCTTAGTTAATAGTTAAAAGAGTAATACATTGAAAATGGGCGGGCACTCTCATAAAAAATATAAAAGCGAATCTATACAAGTTTGCACACTATTCTGATTGATTAAGTCTCGTTGCTCTTAAATTACATCAGGTGTTTAGCCTGAACAGTGTGTGTGTGTGTGTGTGTGTGTGTGTGAAACGCCTAGTCCAAAACCGTTGAAAGTGGTCTAGTTAAATGTAAAAAAGGATTTACAAAATAAATAAAGTTTCGATTTAGTTTTGGTTGATTTCATTGATTAATTATTCCTGTTATAAAATAAAATAATGATTGAGGACCGTCGTGGCGCAGAGGCGCAACGTCTGCCTGTAACGCGACGGTTACTGGGTTCGATTCCCACTTGGAATAGATAGATTTTACCATTTTCCACTTTCGTCGCTCTGGCAATTAATGGCAAGCGCGGCGTTGAGTTCCGCCACTCAACACGCAATGCCTCGAAAAAGGCGGAAAGTGGGGACGGAGAAAGCAGGGACTGAGCAACGGAGTGACTTAACACTAAGTTCCAGCAGTTCCTTCTGCCTATCCTGCCATTTGCGGGATAAAAGCGTGAAGCTAAAAAAAGAATCTAGACTTTGAGGGATATTCGAAGAATTGTTTATAAAAAAAGATAGAAAAAAAAACCACATTCATTTATTTTCAGCCTCTGGCTAAGTCCACGTTGCCCCGAACTGCCCCAAAACTCTATGCCCTACGACGGAGAGTCCCCCACTATGTTCAAACGTTGCCTCATCAGGTATTTGGGTCACTACCAGTTGCCTCAACTCGTTTTCTATTTGGAGAGAGTGAAGAGATGCGACTTTAGTCATATAAAGTGAGTTGTGTTTGAGTTATTGGGGTAATTATGAAGTAGGTTGTGAGTTCAATTCCCACTTGGAGAAAGATGGATTTTTCTATTGTAAATAGATTTCTTTGCTATGGTTAGCTAACTAGGCTGAGCGCGGCGTTGAGTTCCGCTGCCTAATATGAAACGTTTGGAAAATGCGGAGAGAGGGGTGTGGAGTGTTTTAACACTAAGTTTTACCTTATAAAATCTAATTTTATTTTTACAATATCTTTGATTATTTTTATTATTTTTTATAATTTATATAATAAAAATTTGAACGCAGCGGGATTCGAACCCGCGCCTCTTGTAAACCATCTAAACGTTCTGAGCTCATGACTTTGTTTAGGTATGTCTCCAATGACTACAACTTACTTGAAGTTTAATTAATATTACAATGTTTAGCTTTGGCCCAGTGATTAAGCGGTTTAACCCAAGGGTTGCAGGTTCGAACCCCACCCGGAGCCATCGAGCTGATCTGATAAAAATCTAGGACCTAAATAACGAAACTCTTCAAGAATTACAAACTAGTTCTGTTTTTTATTAGGATATATATTTTTTTCTAGCGTTTTCCTAGTATCATCAGTCCCGGGTTCACATTTCGATATGGACTATGGCATGACACGAATGGGTTCACTTCTGAGACAACATGCGATGGGTTCTTGGCCTCTGTACGCCCAAGCCAGTAGTTTAGGCAGTTATGGTGCTAAACCCAGTGTAAGATATGTTTGTTTTTTTTTTTTAGCTTCACGCTTTATCCCGCACATGGCAGGGTAGGAAGAGGGAACTGCAGAAACCATACGAACCTAGTGTTAAGACACTCCGTTACTTAGTCTTTACTTTCCCGCCCCCGCTTTCCGCCTTTTTCGAGGCATTGCGTGTAGAGTGGCGGAACTCAACGCCGCGCTTTGCCTTGGATGCCAGAGCGAAGAAAATGGAAATAGAAAAATCCATCTTCTCCGACTGGGGATCGAACCCAGTAACCGTCGCGTCACAGGCAGACGTTGCGCCTCTGCGCCACGACGGTCCTCAAATCCTCTAAAAAAAAATTAAAAAGTTTTAAATTTTTTGTAAACCTAGTCTGAGTTAGCTATATTAGGTTTATATAAACAATTTTTTGATTAAAAATTGAATCCATAATTTTTTTTATGCCCCCACTGTTTGGGACATAAAAGTTCCAAAAAGTAAAAAACGATCTCATATTGTCACTTTTAGTGGGAACTTCTCTTTTTACTGTTTTTTCTATTTATATAAGGTTTAAAATATAATTTAAAATAATAATTTAAAAAATTCTTGTATACAACTGGAAAAAAAAAATTGAAAAAAATAAAGACAGAAAAAGCAGGGACGGAGTGTCTCAACACTATACTCCAGCCACATTCGATGTGGAATTTTAGTAAACAAACCATGAGTCATCATAATTAGGGTTGATACACTCATAATAAAAAATAACAATTATTATAATTACAACTTTATTAATTATAACATAATTTCCTGTTCAAACACGAAATTTTTGATTTAATATAGAATACAAAAATTTAATTTAGCCGGCAAATATATTATATATATAAAAATTAGCTTAAAATAAAAGTTAGAAAATCTTTAATTACTACTGAAATATTGCTACAAACCTAACAACCCTATATTTTAGCACTGACGTAAAAAAATCGCAGATTTGTAACATTTGGAACGTTTTTTAAGCAGTCGTCAGATTTAGGAAGGTATTTAATAGCGGTACAGGCTCTTGGTAGTTTGTGATGTATATTTTTAGTCGTATTATAATGGTAGTAACCACAACAGGTTAAGAATGTTAACATTTCACACGACGTTTCATTACACACAGAGGAAATAGAAAGATATCTTGTTTTTACTACCATAAATATAGTACTATAATCACTATTTCAACTTTCAAATATTTAGAATTTATTTTTATTTATATAAAATATAACTTGAGATATTTTATTTCTGTAAATTTTTAAATAATTAAAAAATATATTTATTTCAGTCCTGTCGTTTAGGAGGCGATAGATAAAGTTAATTAAGCGAATTATATAACTACTATTATTGACGTGACAATGTCTTAAATTAGGTTGCGGCTCGGAGTCACTTATAAAAAAGTAACGTAACGATGTGTCAACTGTCACCGAACTATGACCGGTCCGCCGCGCGTATCACTTGACACATGTACAATGTTTTAGTAAACAAAATATATTTTCTGTAGTTAAAATTTGTGCAATTTATATTATAATTATTATTCATATCAATAAATATTCTACCGAGAAAAAGACGTTGTCACGTAAAATTTTCGCCCGTAAAACCCACTTTACAGGCAACCAATTTTTTTTTTTTGAGATGTACCTACATTATTCCAGATGATCATAAGTATTATTATAATTATAACAAAGAATGCGCTTAGTCCTTTGTCTTAAATATTTTATTATTAATCATCGATTTAAATTTTCATTATCATCAAAAATAATTGTTGTACATATTTCTAAAAATGTTTTGAGCATCTGCTTGACGTTGGTTGCTAAGCAACGCTTTGTTATTAAACATTCCACATCGAATTTGGCTGGAGTATAGGTTCGTATAGTTCCTGCAGTTCCCTCCGCCTACCCTGCAATATGCGGGATAAAGCGTGAAGCTAAATCTTTTTTAGATATATTTTTATGATTTGTATTCTTATACTACTTATTATAATTTTAATTTCTTTCAGTTATGGCTGACGGGTGATTTTCTACACCATTTGACTAAAACAAAGGATCAGCCCCAGACATTGACCCAACCTGCCCCATTGAAACTTATATACCCCTCATTAGGTAATGTTTATATATGTGTATATATATATATAATATATGTACATATATGTTTATATGATTCTACGAGGCACGGGTTCAAATCCCGTTGCGTTCAAAATTTTTATGTGTTTTCTTTAAGTATTTATTTTAAACCTTATGCCCCAACAAATAACTTAGGCTACTTTTTATTCGAGTCGAGGGGAGAAGGGGCTAAAATGTAGCACATTTTACTTCCTTCTCCTCTATATACATAGATCTCGAAAAAAATTTAATATCCATTTATGCGTAACTACTTATATATAAATTATAGGGTTACTTATTTTGTTTTAAAACTGTCACGACAGTTGCGGGTTCAATTCCCATTAAAGGGCAAGAATCAGCCTAACTCCTAGTAATATTTAATAATAATCTAACCCGCTATTTACGGGATAAAGCGTGAAGCTCAAAGCTTTTATTTTTATATAGAAAATGTGAAACAATCTCACGATGGCCTC